>SSNS01000683.1:87394-121012 GCA_006937985.1 Aphyosemion australe | reverse complement strand
GTATATTTGCACATATTATTGTTGATTTTATATTTATATTATTTCTGCATTATTTTTTGTATTCTTTTACGTTTTGCACCAAAGGGAGTGGCACTCCAATTACACTGTACCCTGTACAAAATCAATAAAGGCTATTTTATTCTATTCTATTATATTATATTCTGTATTGGACATTGCTGATTGTGTGGAGGCAGATTTGAAAGACAATTTAGAAGAGCCATCAGCAGCAGGACTGACTCAGCTGTTGTTTTCATTCAGGAGTACAGCATGCATGCCTTGTGCACGAGCTTATTATTGAAGCTGCAGTTACACGTTTGGCCTGAGGGGGCGATAGCGAGCATGAAAATTTCAAAGTCCATATAGTCCCTTTAAATAACTTTCTGTCCACTTAAGGGCGGACAGCTGAAATCCATAACATTTTAATTTGTTTAGTAAAATTTTATGATTAATCACATCAAAAGCTGAACTTAGATCTAAAAATATGGTACCAACCAACTTCTTATCATCTATTTCTTCTAACCAGTGGTCAGTAATCTGAGCAAGTGCAGTAGTTGTGGAGTGACCCGCCTTATATGCATGTTGATAAATTGTGTTCAATCCAAATTCATTAAAATATTCCTGTATCTGTTCATATGCTACTCTTTCTATGATTTTACTGCAGGTAACAAATTTATTGGCCGACTATTTTGACCAGACAATGGTTCTCTATTATTTTTAATTAATGGAATTACTTTTGCTATCTTCCATTGTGATGGAAAAATACTTTCCTTAAAACATGTGTTAATTATATGTGAAACTGCCCATGAAATAAAATCTACCACCAACTTTAGCAATTTTATATCAATATTATCCATTCCAGAGGGTTTATCTTTACTATTTAAAAGCATTTTTTTAACATAATCCTCTGTCACCTCCCTGAATTTAAACTCACACTCTTTGGTCTGCATGATTCCTTCCTTTATTCTTTGATAAGAAATTTTTTCTTCTTTTCTTTCCTCCATAGTATTACTTAATGCTGTAATTTTACTAATAAAAAACTGTCTCAAATAATCAGCTATTTCTTTTGGTTTAGTTAGAAAAATTCCACCTGCCTCTAGAAAAGTAGGCGCCTTCGTTTTTTTAACCTCCAGAAGTTCATTCAATGTGCCCCACACCTTTGCACTATCTAATTTTGCTTCAATAATTCTCTTTTGATAATATAAGTGTTTTTTGTTTTTATTTAATTTAGTTACAATATTCCTTATTTTGCGATATTCACTCCATTTTTCCAGTTGATTTGTCTTTATTGCCTCTATTTTAACATTGTCCCTCTGCTTCATGTATTCCTTAAGTTCTTTATCCAGCCATGGAGATGAAATGTTTCTTACTGTCCGCTTCCTCATAGGAGCATGTTTGTCTATCACCTTTGTTAACAAATTATTAAAGATCTCCACAGCCCTGCGTGGATCCTTCTCTTCTGTTACTTCTGTCCAGTCTATAGCCCTTTTTATAAAACAATGCCGCCAATTTGCCGCAACGCCGATGCGGCATCAGGGAGCGTTAGGTCGTTTATAAGAGCTCAGACCATGGCGGTAATGTTGCGCAATCATGTCCGTTTTATAAAAGATTAAGCGATGGCGGCAAAAAGGAGGTATGGGGGTGGTCTCTGCACTGTCGCGGACTTCTGTGTATTTTGGACATAACTTGCTTTTTATTGCGATCGAAGCAGCGCTTCTTAAGTTTTTATTTTAACAACCAGCTACAGGTGTGTGTCCTCCACCCTCCCTGTGAGCTGTCAGATGATCTGAGCTGCAGATCTAACGGAGAGAAGCTCCCGGAGCACCGCATCAGTCCAGTTAATCATCTCAGCTGATTCTGTTTACAAACGTGAAACTTAAGCGCGTGTTTACTTTCATTTTTAACATAATTCCCGGCCGGAGCACAGCATTAATTCATCACATGGTCATGACACCTCCCACTGTTGCGCCAAGGCTTAATGTGCGTTTATAAGACCGGCGAAGCCGCAATATTACCGCAATATTACTACCAAGCGTGGCGGCACGAATGCAGCAAAATTCCCGCAACGTGATGCCGTCATGGCGCGTTCATAAGAAACATGTTGCGGTAATATTGCGCTGATTTGCCGGCACGGTGTGTCTTATAAAAAGGGCTTATATTTCTTACTTCTTCTACAAAATCACTTTCACTAAATTTTTTAAAAATCCTCGTATATATAAATTGTTGACCTTTTGGCATCTTTACTTTTCTTTTAATAGCAATCAAATTATGGTCACTGCAACCAACTGGAACAGAGATTGCCTCAGAGCATAATTCTGCCCTATTTGTAAAAATTAAATCAATAGGAGTTGCAGAGCATATTCCATTATTTTTAACTTGCACTCTTGTGAAATCTTTTACAACTTGTGACAAATTAAATGTATTAGCAAATGAAAATAATTTGCTCCTTAATGGACAATTTCTTGACCTCCAATCTATGTTTAAGTCCACTAAAATGTAAATTTCATTTCCTGTGTCACATACTATCCAACATTTCACTTATTTGATCGAGGTACATTATAGCAGCATTCGGTGGTTTGTAACAACATCCAACTAGATATATTGCATTTCTTGCAGAAATGCGTTTGAATGCTTTATTGCTGAATATGATAGCTGAAACTGCTGAATTGAAGCTAAAACTAAGCTTAATTGTCGAAGTATTGAAGATTTAGGAGCAAAAATTGCTAAAAAGTATTAAAAAGCCCGAAAAGTAGGTAGAGAACAGAGAAAAAAATCCTAAACAGCAGAAAAATGAAATATCTAAACATAGTTTAAAAAACTTTGCTGCTAAAATGTTTAAACAGCTCATAATTGAGTATAAGTAGTTTAATAGTTAAATTTTCACAATTAGTTGAATTGTGAATTTAGCAGGATATGCTGAAATTTGAAACTGATAGCTGAAGATGCTGAGTAGCTGAACTGAAATAAGCAGTTTTCTGCTGCGAAAATTTAGCTTACTTGTAAAAATGAGCTAAAAAGATTTAATGATTTAACAGCAAAACATCACTAACAAGTGTAATAAAGCCAAATAAGTAAGTGGAGAAAAGATAAAAACAATTCTAAACATCAGAAAACTGAAATTATCAGTTTAAAAAGCTGGACAGCTGAAATGTTTAAACAGCTGGTATTTGAGTAGAAACAGTTTAATAGTTAAATTTTCACAATTAGCTGAACTGTGAATTTAGCAGCTGAAACTGATAGATGAACATGCATTAGAACTGAAGTGAAGTTGAAAATGAGTTCAATTGTGATCAAAAATAAACTGTTAGAAAGAGCAGAAAATTAACTTTGATTGCCTGAGAGAGTTTTGAAACTTCAAAGACCAGGGATGGTGGATGACTGGTTTCCTGAGACCAAGCTGATCAATTTGGTGTATAACATATCTGGGTGCATAATTCTGTTAACCCAGAATAAGCTTGAACTCTCTGAGCCAATCAGAGAGCAGGGATGGTGGACAGCTGGTTTTCTAAGACCAAGCCGATCGATTTGATGTATAACATGTCTGGGTGCGTATTTCTATAAACCATAAAGAAGCTTGAACTCTCTCAGCCAATCAGAGAGCAAGGATGGAGGGGGCACTGGGTTCCTGAGACCAAGCCGATCGATTTGATGTATAATATGTGTGGGTGCGTATTTCTATTAACCAAGAAGAAGCTTGAACTCTCTCAGCCAATCAGAGAGCAGGGATGAGGGGTGGGGGGGTGGGGGCACTGGGTTCCTTAGACCAAGCTGAACAATTTGATGTATAATATATGTGGGTGCGTATTTCTATTAACCAAGAAGAAGCTTGAACTCTCTCAGCCAATCAGAGAGCAAGGATGGGGGGGGGCACTGGGTTCCTTAGACCAAGCTGAACAATTTGATGTATAATATGTGTGGGTGTGTATGTCTAGCCAGAAAGAATTTGAAAACTCTCACCCAATCAGGAAGGGGGGGGGGGGTAGAGAGCGATAGAGGGAGAGAGACAATATTGATTCTGGCTTTGGTTTTGGTCAGTGTTATGGGCCTGGTTCTAATCTAGCCCTGGTTCTGATCCATATGCTGGTTCTGGTCTGGACCTGGTTCTGGTGTTGGTTCTGATCCTGGTTCTGGTCTTAAACCAGATGCTGGTTCTGATACTGGTTTGCTGAAACAAGCAGACAGACTGATAGAGAAGCCACAAGTCTCCAGTAGGATTGTACTTAAAATAGCTTTTCCGTATATCAGCTGTCAGACAGTCAAAATAGCGGGAAATGTCTGAACCAATCAGAAAGCTCCATTATCACACCACTGGTCTGCTGCTGTTAGATGCAGCAGGCAGGCCCCTTAATGAGGAAGGCTTTGGATCTGTGCTTCAGATGTCTGATCAGAGGCCTCCAACTTCTCATCACCATTCGAAAAGTATAGCACCGATTTGAAAAATTCCAAAGGCGTCAGTGGCAGAAGGCTTCGGTGGTGCTCTGTGAGACGTTTTGTGTGCCTAACTTGAATTTTGTAGGAGATATGATGAGTTGATTTCTGCTGTCTGACAGAGACCGGAGCAGAAAATGCCTGTTTTTTATGGGGTTAAAATGTGGCTGAATCCTCCTTCTGACGCTTGTAACTCAAGAACCGTTACACCTACAGCAAAAACAAAGACATCCCATCGAAGCTGACAAACAAATCTTCTGTTTTTTGAAAAGAATTATGCATGAACTATAAAAGATGTGGTCGTAGCAGATTTTTCTTTAGAGAATGTCATCGGAGACTGCGGCTGATCTGCAGCTTCAAAAGTCAGATTGGAGGCCTCGAACCTGTCATCACCATTCAAAAAGTATTGCACCGATTAGAAAAATTCTAAAAGCATCAGCAGCAAAAGGCGTAGATGGTGCTCTGTGTGAATTTATGTGTGGCTACGTCGAATTCTGTAGGAGATATGAGGAGACGATTTCAGCTGTCTGGAGCAGAAAATGATATTAGTTATAATGGGCGCCAATGGGAGAAAATCTGGCTCACTCCTCCTTCTGAGGCTCGTAGCGCCCTAACCGTGACAGATACAGCTAAACCAAAGACATCCCATCGAACCTGACAAACAAATCTACTGTTTTTGGAAAAATTATGAACTCTAAAAGATGTGGTCGTAGCAGAATTTTGTTTAGAGAAATTCATCGGTTACTGCAGAAAACACTCATCTGCAGCTCCAAACGTCAGATTGGAGGCCTCGAACGTCTCATCACCATTTGAAAAGTCTTGCACCAATTTGAAAAATTCCAAAACCGTAAGTGGCAGAAGGCTTCGATGGTGCTCTGTGTGAATTTTTGTGTGGCTACGTTGAATATTGTAGGAGATATGACGAGGCGATTTCAGCTCTCAGACAGCGATTGAAGCACAAAAGCTGAGAATCATTTGAATGGCAGCCAATGGGAGAAAATCTGGCACTATCGCCCTTCTGAGGCTCGTAGCACCCGCACCGTGACACCTACAGCTAAAATGAAGACATCCCATCGAAGCTGACAAAGATTCCTACTTTTTGAGGTATAATTTGTTTCAGTAGCATAAACGGTGTGGGTGTAGTAAACATCTGTTCGCAGAAATTTTGACCTTGAAATGTTAGTGTGGAATGTTCAGGTTAGAGTGGACTGGAAAGATTTCAGAAAAGTGGTAAAGGTCCGAACTAATTAACGCTATGACCACAAATTTTGGAGTACATCCATAAATTATAGCTCATAACGGAGGAATCTTTGTCAGCTTTCATGCAGTGCAAGTCAAATTTCCATCGGTTCTACGGTTCTCTCAGGACACTGCCTGAAGTTGAGCAAAGTCTGTTTTGGGCCCTATTCTTTTGAATGGGGGGAGGAGGAGAAATTTCTGAACTTTTCCAAATCGTACCTCAAGTTTAACCTGTGATTGTAGAAAAACCGTAAAAGATATCAAGAAGCTGAAAAGATTTGAAATAGTTGAACTTGTGAGTTTGTTAAAAGTTGAATGAAGTCTCTAGGTTGAAGTTAACCCAGCCAAGTAGGAGGTCAAAAAGATAAACGATTTTGTGCAAAATTGAGCGATTTTAAGCATTTTCCATTCATTTCAATGGGCTGAAAAATTGCAGAAAAAGCTGAATAAATCGGAAACGGTTGAAGATATCAATACCAAGAGATATCGCCGGAAAGAGCTGAACAAGCTGAAAGGTTTGATACCAAATTTGCTGAAATAGCTGAAAAACTGTAGGAGGAGATACAGTTCAAAAAACGTACAGAAACTGAAAAATGGAGGAGAAAAACAATACTTTGAATGCTTTACCAAGCATTCAAGCTATAACAGATTTCAAATGAGGAAACTGTAACTGCAACCAAAGTGCTTCAACCCCTGTAATAGTAAGATCTTTTCTCACCTTAAATGGGATATGACTTTGAATATAACAAGCTACACCACCACCATGTCAATTTCTATCTAATCTATAAAGACTGTATCCATTTATATTTAATAAAAGACTATTTACTGTTGAATACAAATGTGTTTCTGTTATTGCCATTACCTGTAAATTATACTTTTGTACAATCTCTTGAATATCATCTATTTTATTCCTTAAACTACACACATTAAATGTCTTTTTGCAACAACATATTCTCAACCATACAAAATTTGTTCTACATTTAATCTCTATGATTTCACACTGAGCCTCCCTCATAACCATTATCCCATGACCAACCACATTCACACAGTCACACATACACACAAAACATTTCGACATTGTAATGAAATAAATGTTCACTGGACTCTGCCAGCTCACGACAAAATCTTTCAGAAACAAAATAAATATGTGGGTTCCATCAATATTTAACCATAGCGTGACCTATAGTATGCTCTCAGTTCAGTATCTCCAAAATTCTGTCATCTTCGTGCCATCAGCTATCCTTTAATTTATCCCAATTGTCATTATTTCTTTAGCCCAGGCTCAATCATTGTTTTATAATATGTCTCAGCTTCACTTAGTTCCTGAAACTTTTTAGTTTCACCTTTAAAAGTTAAGATTAGCGTGGCTGGAAAGACGATGCCGTGCCTCACTCCAGCACTCTTCAACTTGGCTCTTATCTCCCAGAAACTGGCCCGTTTCTTTGCCATATCCTTTGTCAGATCCGGAAAAATCTTCAAGTTCATTCCACGAACTTGTAAGACACGTTTTTCACCACACCAATAATCTTCTCTTTTGTTGAAAACTTTTGGAGACACACAACCATCACTCTTCCACCTGCTTTCCTCGTTTGTCCAATCTGGTGCGCTGACTCCACTTCTGGCCCAGACTCCAGCTTTCCTTGGAATAAATATTTGAATAGCTCAATCATATAAGTTGTCGGGTTGCCTTTCTCCACCTCCTCTGGTAATCCAAAAACGCGAAGATTGCATTTACGACTGTCCATTTCCAGCCGCTCAACTTTTTCCATTAGCTCTGCATTTTTTTTACCCAGCGTGCCGCACTTCGCTTCCAACTTCATGATGTGAGAATCCATTTCAGACAAGGTTCCAGCTACTTCGCCCAGTCTTCTTACACAAGTGGAAATTTCCTTTGTAATGGTATTAAGTTTGTCAACCACTACGTTTATCTCCTCTCTTATTATCGACCGTATCAGCTCTGACAGCTCCTTGCTGTCTTGCGCACCTGCCATGTCTCTTTGCTCCTCCTGTTGAGCCACTTCCACGTCGTAATTCTCTTTTTGTTGGCGCTGCAGTTTCGTTTTTTTGGGGGGCATGACACTGCCAACCTTTTAATTTTGATCCACCAGCTTTTCAAGTCACTCTTTTCAGATAAACCACCACAATTGTAGCAGATTGTCAGAGATTGGCGTTTTACCGTCCTCACTCCTGACGCATGTGCATCAGTTGACGTTGACAGAGCCTCCAAAAAGCATAAGAAACTTTTTTTGGCTTTCATCTGTCCCAGGAGCCCTGATACAGGCCATTCTAAACCCCCTTACTAAGGCTTTCAGTGAAAAGAGCTGTTGACCCCTCCCACTCAGCCAGGACATGCTGATTGGTTGGTTTCCCCAGAAGGCCTCAGACACATGCAGGTTTGAGGAGGCGTGGCTCCCCCTTATGACGTGTTAAGGAAGGCTTTCTCAGAACCGGAGGGTTTCTCTCTCCTTTTTCAACTTTCTAATTTACATAAAAAGTAGGTCACACACGGCTTTGACTTTTTGGCATGCTACTGTTGACCACCCAAGATGTCTTATTCAACAACAACAAGGAACATGTTGGTTTACATTCTAGGTCCCCTTTAAAGCTAATTCGCGGGGGTTTATCCTTCTAGAGGAATTTAGTGATGGAGGAGTCCAGAGATCTAAACCAATCAGATGGAGGCTTGTTTGGAATCATTGAGAATAAATAATTGATTCTTGGTAAAACCATCATTTTAACTGTGGCAACCCTCCCCATGAGTGATATCTGTTGAGATTTCCACCTCATTTTTAAAATTACTTGCAGTTTAAAGTATTCACAAAATAAATTCTAACAAATCCCATGCTAAGTGACGTCAACTACTATCATGCTATTGGAAGTTTTGGATAAAATGTCTGTGTTTTAATGTGTGTTTATTGTTTGTATTTATTTTTTTATTTGTATACATGTTGTTTTGGATTTAGATATGGACCTTTTTGATGCCTGGTATGTAATAAAATCAATCAATCAATCAATCAATCAATCAATAATCCTAGTTGACCTCAGGTTGGGATCCAGCCAACTGGATCCTGTACCAACCTACAGAGTACTGAGGTATTGGTGCAGCATTGCTGACAGCACATCATTTCAGTGGTGTCCCAGCAGTCCCTGTTTCCTGGCTGAACCTCAACAACAAAATCACATTTGTTCATACTTTCTGCATAGGGGCCTCTGCAGGCCTGAACAGTCTTGCATCTTGACAATCACTCTATGGCAGTGATTCCAACTCCCTTCCCCAAGGGCTGGTATCCTGCATGTTTTAGTTTTTTCCCTAATCCAAAACATTTGACTCACTTGTGCAGCAGCTCATCGGGCTCTGCAGAAGCCTGTGTATCACTTGCTGATTAATATCAGGTGTGTTGATGTAGGAAAAACAGTAAAACATGCTAGATACTGGCCCTCTGGGAAGGGAGTTGGGGAGCAGTTTTGTGGGCGGGATGATGCAATGAAGCAAAACAACAAAGATGGCAACGGCTCGTTTGAAACGGCTTTGGCATCAACTTTGGACTAATTTGACTTGGGCTTTTCTCTGAGGCAATAACAGATAGAGGTAAATAAGGCCTTTTATTAGAAAAAGGATGTACAGTATTTGCGTCTTGTTTGACAGTGTATGGCGGACTGGCGTCACGTTGTTTATTGTCCAATAGCATGCAGAGACAGTTTGAAAGACAATCATAGGTTCCGCCCCATGACTTGAGCTTAAGCGCACACGCCAACACACACACACACACACACACACACACACACACACACACACACACACACACACATGCACATACACAATGAATTACTTTCCCTCACTTTGTAACTTAACATGAGAAGTCTGATAATCAAAATGAGCTAGTTATTTATCCATGTTCTTAGTATGTTGCTGATTTCACTGATGGGTGTGAAGTGTGGGGCTTATAAAGGTCTGAAACCTGAAATTTATCACTGAAATGTAACTGTTTAGAAGCCATTCTTTCTTTCAGGTTATCAGTTATTTTATTTATTTGTTTGAATGAAATGATGTGCTTGATAAAGGGGTTCCCCACTCAAGGCATAGAACACGCATGGATCTGTTCTTTCTCTCAGAGTCCAGAAAAGCTATTTAACCTGCATTTGTGTATATAACTGAGACTTTTAAACGTGGTGGTATACCTTGAAATCTAGACCAATGCCTATTAGCACACTTAGCTGCTCAAGCTAAACTGAATGAAATCTTTAAAGGAAATGTTTCAAATAAAGTATGTAACCCAAACTGTGCCCCCTATTCTTCTTGTTATAGGTTACTCATTGGGTTCAGTCATTTCATCAAATGGATCTCAGCTTTATGTGTCTGGAGCGCCACGGTTCAACCACACAGGCAAGGTCATCATCTTCACTATAAAGGAGAATGGAAACTTAATCATCGTGCAGTCACTGCTGGGAGTGCAGGTCTCTCACACATACATAAACAGGATAATGAGAACAGAAAGAGCTGTTGTACAGATCAAAACTCTAAAATTCAATATTGCTTTTTTCCCAGATTGGCTCGTATTTTGGGAGTGAAGTGTTATCACTGGACCTAAACAGTGATGGACACACTGACTTTCTCATGGTAGCAGCACCCATGTACTACAGTAAGGGCTGGGAGAGGGGAAGAGTCTACATGTTTGCCCTTAAATCACAGGTACACAGTCCTCTGGTGTCTATTGGCACTTACACACTAGCATCAGCTCTGCTCCACTCCGCCAGCCCCGGCCCGGCTCGGCCGCGTTCGCTCCACACTGCCTTAGGGATGCGGATGAAGTTGAGCACATGGGCGGTCTCCAAATTTGGCGTGAAAAATTGGCGCGAAGATATCAGAGCGCGGAGAAGTCTGCGGTGTCTTCCTTATTAAACAAAGGCATTCTGAGCGGTCTTGTGCTTTTGGAGACTCTACCTCTGATATTTAATTGTGTGGCAGCCTGGCAGCACTGCGTGTGTGTGCGTGCGTGCATGTGTGTGTGCTAATAAAGCGCGCATGCGGGAATCCCCCGCTGACTGATTCTATCCACTAATCGGAGGCTCCCCCTATGGTAGGCGTGAATTTGAGCTGACCAATCAGTCAGCAGTGGATGTGTTGGCCCGGTTTCGGCACGAGGAAGACCACCTTGTGAACTCAAGTTACCCTGACTAGGCCGTGCGGAGCCGATGCTAGTGTGTAAGTGCCATTAGGGTGGATCAGCACAGCATCCAGCAAAAACAGTTTCACATTACCATGCACTGACTGGTATTTGTATACAAACACAAGTGTGTAACATTTTACTGTAAAAGTACGGATGTTGGTTGTCTTTTATTGCTAATAAAAATAAGGATAAAAATGGTCTTTCAGCTAACAAAAATAATAATTTCAGGCCTCCTTCATGCTGCATGGGGTACTTGAGGTCTCCGACTACTTCCAGAACTCCCGTCTGGGTTCAGCGATGGCCCATATAGCTGACATGAATGGAGATGGACTTCAAGAGTTGGCGGTAGGAGCACCACTAGAAGATGACCATCAGGGGGCAGTCTACATCTTTCATAGCAAAGACAAAACAATTGAACTACGTTACAAACAGGTGATCAGCTCATAAAAGCACACCAGTGTTTCAATTCATTATTGCAACATAAACAGCAGGAACTGACCAGGACAGCTGAGCCTTCTCTTTCTGTTTGCTACTGAGCTACGGTAACATGCACGGTGGATGCAGTAGCCTGTTATTAAAGCAGCTGCTCCCACTGTATCACACAGGGTGAGAGGGGTCATCCAAGACAAATTTGAATTTAGTCAACATCCTCCTATCACCTACAGTGGAGGAAATAATTATTTGAACCCTCGCTGATTTTGTAAGTGTTTAGATGCTCACATACTCGATTGGCCACTATTTTCTCAAGGACTTTAGGTAAAAATGGGAGATTAGATATTGGTCTATAATTCATGAGGTCATCTGGATCCAGAGAAGGTTTCTTAAGTAGAGGTTTAATTACAGCAACCTTATAATCGTGTGGGAAAATATCCATTTGCTATATCTAAAATTAAGAATAAACAATCTTTTATATAGCGCCTCTTAAGATAAAAACCACGAGGCGCTTCACATGATATAATGCAGCTCTGAACCTTATTCCCAAACAGTTTTAATCTAGGTCACACCCTCCTGCTTCTAATCAATACGACTCCCACCCAATAGAGGCTAACGACTCATCAGCAGTAGCTCAGGAGGTAGAGAGGGTTGTCCAGTAATCAGAAGGTTGCAGGTTTGATCCCGGCTCCGGCCAGAGAATGCTGCTGTTGTGTCCTTGGGAAAGACACGTAACCCGCCTTGCCTGCTGGTGGTGGTCGGAGGGACTGGTGGCCAGTGCTCGGCAGCCTCGCCTCTGTCAGTGCTCCCCAGGGCAGCTGTGGCTACATTGTAGCTCATCATCACCAGCGTGTGAATGGGTGGATGACTGATTGTGTTGTGAAGCGCCTTGGGGGGTTGTAGAACCCTAAGAAGGCGCTATACAAATACAGGCCATTTACCATTTACCATTATCAGGGGTTAGGGAGGAGAGGTATTTGTAGGTAGTTTCTGCTTGTTAAGCAACAATTGACAGCTACAGCTTATATGCTTGACCCTACCATATTCCAGCCAGTATTGACAAAGCTTCTCCGATGAGAAGCGAAATGTCTTCAAGAAACCAAAGAAGTCCAGTTGCCTTCATTCGAACCCCTTTGGAGCAGAATGAAGAAAAGGTAGTGATGAAGAATCAACCGAAGATCACACAAAAGCCAGTCTGAACAGGTGAGTTTTCAGCAGCTTTTTAAAGGAGACCACTAGGTCCACTGATCTCAGGCTCAGTGGGAGCGAGTTCCAGAGTCTGGGGTCCACGGCAGCAAATGATCTGTCACCTTTGGTCTTTAGCCTGCTTGCTTGGGGGCAGTAACCAAAGGAAATGCTTCTTTAAATAATTTGGTTGGGATTGGGTCTAAAATACAAGTTGAAGGTTTAGATGAATCAAAACAGTTCAAACACAGATGAGGTTTTACAGTTACCTCTGAAGCTGCCTCACTTACTGAGGAAGAAGAAATCGTGTTCGAGAGGAGGCTGATGATTTTGTTTCTGATAATTTTGTTTCTTTTGCTGGAGCAGTTCACAGCCGAGTGTGAAGCAGCTGGGATGAGAATCAGCTCCTTTAAATCTGAGACCATGGTCTTGAGTCAAACAGGGTAGAATGCCTTCTCCAGGTCAGAGATGAGGTCCTGCCCCAAGTGGAGGAGTTCAAGTATCTCAGGGTCTTGTTCACGAGTGAGAGAAAGATGGAACGTGAAATTGACAGGCAGATTGGTGCTGCGTCTGCAGAGATGCAGGCGTTGTACCGGTCTGTCGTGGTGAGGAGAGAGCGGAGTGGGAAGGCTAAGCTCTTGATTTACCGATCTACGTTCCTACCCTCACCTATGGTCACGAGCTTTAGGTAGTGACCGAAAGAACGAGATCGCGGATACAAGCGGCCAAAATGAGTTTTCTCCGCAGGGTGGCTGGGCTCTCACTTAGAGATAGGGTTAGAAGCTCGGCCATCCGGGAGGGGCTCGGAGTAGACCCGCTGCTCCTCCACATCGAGAGGAGCCAGTTGAGGTGGCTCGGGCATCTGATTAGGATGCCTCCTGGACGCCTCCCTGGTGAGGTTTTCCGGGCACGTCCAACCGGGAGGAGACCCAAAGGAAGACCCAGGACACGCTGGAGGGTCTATGTTCCTTGTCTGGCTGGGGAGAGGGATGTCTGGGCCTCTCTGCTTGGCTGCTGTCCCTACAACCTGACCCTGGATAAGCGGAGGAAAATGGCTGGATGGATGGAAAAAAAACAACCCAACAAAGAAGTATAGTATTACTTTTACTTCTGTTTTAACCCAGATGTGTTCATTCTCCCTTGTTCTGTCTCTACAGCGTCTGTCTGCAATGGGCTTATCTACAGGTCTACGGTACTTTGGTCAAAGTCTTCATGGAGTTCTTGACATCAATGCTGATGGGCTTGTTGATCTTGCAGTGGGAGCACTGGGAGCTGCAGTCATTATCTGGTAAAATATTATGTTGATCTCAGTGTTTGAATGAGTTCTTTGACTGGAAGAATCCTGCCAATTGTTTTCCACCAAACTGGTTACACTTACCAGGTTCTTTGTCCTTTCCTCCTCTGTTGTCTCTCCACAATTAATGATAAATGACCTGCACTTATAGTAGGGTGAACATATTTCTATTTCCAAAAAGAGAACAGGGGATCCGTGCCTACTGATGACGTCACACTTTGGCAACACCACACAAACCACGTTGGGACCCATTTTTTCCCCAGTGTTTTATCAGAACACCTGGCTTAGAGCTAAAATTAATATCAGATTCTGCCAACAAAATGGTTCTAAAACAATTCATATGTAAACCGAGGTGTTTTTTTCAAATACTATACACTTATACTCCTGGGCAGGGTTTTATTTACGCAGGAAATTCTGGGGGGTGGGGGGCAGTGACAAGGGGGGTTCTTTTTTGCCTTGGCCCCCATAATGCCTTGAAACGGCCCTGGATGTGGGACAGAGTTTTGAAGGTGGTCTGAATTGAATGAAGGTAAACCTGTGCAGTGGGATAAATCTACCGTCATTTTCCTTTTCAAGCTCTTTGTTTTGTTTGCTTGGTTTTTATTTGACTACTTTCCTGTCCTGTCTGTCTCTGCTGTTCCTGCTTCTCCTCTCAATCCTCCAGAAAAACTGCTGCCTGGCTTCCTCCTTTTTCACGTCATGAGTTACTTTTGAACTTTTGAGCGTGTCAGACATGAATAAAAGACAGCAAGTACCAGATGCTCCGATAAACACAGTTTAAAAAATTCAAAGTGTGGGTTTCTTTTGGGATTTCCATTACCACTTCAGACTAAGGGTGTTTCTCAATCTCAAGGAACCTCGCCTTGATGCCTTGGTCCCAGCTCGGTTGCCTAGGCGATACGTCATCAGGAACCGCCAAGGCATGTTCCAATCAGTTCCAATGTTCATGTGCTACCAAGATATCTGTCCTCCGTTTGTTAGCCGTTTAGCTAATTGAGCAAGGATACATGAGAGGTGCCTTGGTGCCTTCTCTTGGTCAAAAATTTCCCAGAATGCAGAGCGGTATTTTCAAACAGATGTGATCAGGAGCCGGCAGCAGCTACTTTGAGGGCAAATTTCCACTTTAAATGTAAGTCAACTAATTGTAACTATTGGGCTGATATGTAAAATGTTTATTTACATCTAAAGCAGTTATCTATGGCTGGTTAGTTGCTTAGTAGTTGCAGCTTTGGTACTACTTCACTTACACATTTGATTTTACCAACATATACACAATTAAAAAAGTAAAAGGCTCGATATTAAAAGTTAACATTACTGTGATGGGAGGGACATCAACAGGGCGCGTAAGCAGGGGGCGGGCTCTGGCCAGCCGCGGTCACATGGGACAAGTCTGTTCCATTTAACTGTTTTCTTTCACCAAGTAAGGACAGTGTCCTCGTAAGCAAGGTGTCTGGCCTGGGAGGCAAGGCGAGGTTCCTTGAGATTGAGAAACACCCTAAGGCTGCTTACATTTAGCTTCCATAGTTATTGACTAAAAATGGCAGTTGTGTGTTTTTTTGTGTGTCTTCTGTAGCTTTAGTAATCCTGATTGCATCACTGTGTGGGCAGGATAGAAACCGGTTCTAGGTTAAACACCAGTTTGGAACCAGAAAGCTGGTGCTATTGCTGTCAAAAACAAGATAACCTAACCAAAAGATATATATCCAAAATGTAAGCTCTAGAAAAGGTTACAGATAACCTCAGGGTTCATCTGTCCAGGTCTCGAAGTGTGGTGCAGATTAAGGCCAAACTGACCTTTGAACCTGAGAAAATCAACCTCTTTAACAAGGATTGCCAGCGAGGAGGAAAGGAGGTCACCGGCATGTCCGTCACTGTCTGTTTGAGTCTGGACAGCAAGATCAAACCCAAGTCCAGATCTGATGTGGGTAAGTAACGTAATCAATTCAGCTCACCATAAAAACATCAAGACACTTCCCAGACATTTTACCTCAACCAGTTCAGTTCAGATTAGCTATAAAGTGCCTGTTCATCACAAGAGTCATCACCAAGTTACAAGTCTAGTTCATATCAGGTATCGTTTGCAAGATAATGTAATTCAGTTGTGATCGAATTAAACTCACTTGATTTTAAAATGCAATTTGCCCCATAAAAAAGGAACCAGCAGATTAGGTTGAATCCGCTGGATCCTAAACCCCAGGGAGACCTTTAGACCTGTTGTCATCGCTGGAGCCACAAACGTCAGAACACCAGCAGACATTCCTGCCAAAAAAGAAACAATGGATGACTCTATGCAGAGCAGAGGCACCTTTTCATTTTTATGGGATATTTCACTTGAACAAAGGATCTCATTTTCAGGACTAACCTACTTAAAAGAAAAGATAAAAGAAACTACAAACAAATACAGCCTAGCCTAACCCTTACTCTAAAGCTAGATTTATACTTCTCCGTCAGCTCCTCGGGCTAGAGACGCATTCGCGTTGACGGTGACATTTTATGTTTCTACTTCTCTGTTGGCTGGGGGACGTTGCAAAGCAACCCCCCGCCTGGACAGCAGAGGGCGTAGCACATTTCTGGGGTATCCTGCCACCATTACAGTCACGTATCCGGTCTACGATAGTGTATTAACTACTATGTTTACATTGTTTTAATGTATTTTAGAGAGTTTTTAACACCGACGAATTTGTCCCTCATTCTCCTCCACCTCTTCATGTAGTCGGCACCTCTAAACCCACGTTTCTCGTCATTTCCGTAAACGAATAAAACGCTTGCTGTGTATCTTTGTGCTCCTTCAGTCACGGGTGAATAAACTTTCATATTTTCGAACTTTTTCAGCGAGGCGTTCTTCAATCTGCTCCGTGTCTGCCGCTAAATATCTTCAGCGCTCTTTATTTTTTGAGTCAGCAGTGGTGGTGCTGCTGGTGACGTATTTCAAGGAAGTGGCGTCCTGACCAATCACAGGCTTGCGCTCTCCGTGGCTCTCGACGGACAGTTATTTTTGGGGGCATGTCTCCGTCACCCCCCGCGAGCCCGTCCGAGAGCCCTTGCGTCAACGCAAAATGGCGCTGCGTGTCTCCGTACTGACGCAGACGGACAAGTATAAATTAGGCTTTACCCTACAGAAAAGGAAACTGAAAGCAAGAACATGCTGTAGGTGTGAGTGAGTGTGGTTTTTTTTTTGTCCCAATGTGTCCTTGTGATGGTCTGGTGATCTGTCTAGGGTGTCCCAACCTCTTGTTGGATGACTACTAGAGATAGGCCTAATCCCATTACTCGCACTTACACCCTAGCGCCCTTCAATAGCGTGTTCCAGTCAAGGGGTGCGAGTGCGTAGGGTGTCCCGATTCTCAAGTGCAGATGGTGACCACGCCCCTTTTGCACCCTTAATCCGCACTTCGCCCAAGTCTGCATCGATGCGAATTTCGGGCAAGGGTATTACCCACAATCCATTCCTGCGTGGGAAGTGTGAGAATGTGGAGCAATGGTTCAAATGCCTTTTCTGAAAATATGTATTTTCAAACAAAAGAAGTTAATTTTAAGACGATTATGATATTTATTCATGCTGTGAATGTTTTACACTAAGATTTAATGTGGACAACAATTAATGTAAATTTTGTCAAGAAATTGTTTGTTTAGAAGTTGTTAATAAAGATGGTTAAAAAAGTAGCACAAACAGAGACCGGCATGCGTTGCAATTGAGGACGCAATGCTAACTGTCCTAATTCGGCAATTACTAGCACACTTGTGTACTCCGCACTCAAAGCCTTACTGCGCACCTCCTCTAAGTGCACTTCACAGAAGGGCATAGGGCGCAGTGTGAGTATTGGGATTGGGCCGTAGACACAGCTGTCTGTGACCCTAGAGAGGAAAAGCTTTTCGAATAACGAATGAAAGTACACAGTAAAAAATCCAGTGTCATTTCAACTCTAGAGCAATTGAATTTAACTCCATTCAGATAACGTTTGGTCCCATTAAAAAATAGAGTAACATTGACTCTTCTGCCAGTGTTACACTTTCAAAGTTAATTTCTTTCTAAGGGGGGTTAGGGTTAGGGTAACCCGGTGGTCTGAAGAGTTCAGTGCGGTGCTGTTTTCTGAAGCTGGACTGATGAAAAGATCGTATACTAGTTTTAAATTGCTATTTCACATGCTTTTTGACCAGAGGTGTTAAAAATAACTGTAAACATCTCATGCCTCCAGATTTGCCATCTACTTTTGAGGTGTGTTTGTTTGAACTGGGCCCTCCACCATATCTACTGGTGGTGCTAATTTATTGTCTTCCGTAAACAAATTTTGGACTTTGTAAAGGACTTTCAGATTTTCTGATGACCAACATGCTAAAATATGACCATGTTTTAACTCTTGGTGATTTTAACATCCATGTATGCTGCTCAGACAAGCCATTGGCTAAGGACTTTTTAGATATTCCTCCACTATGCTGTCATCTAGCCTGGAGGCTAGCCTACCAACCTCTCTATCTCTATCTGCATCAGTGGGAGGAGATGGTTTGGTGGACTGCTTCAATATGGTTTGTTCTGTTGCCCTAGACTCTGTTGCACCACTTAAAGTCAGGCGGAAAACGATCATCTCTTATCCCTGGCTAAATGACAACACCCGTGCTCTCAGACGGAAGTGCAGAACACTGGAACGTAGATGGAAAAAGGACAAGCTACAAATCTCCCAGCAATTGCTGAAAGACTCCCTGGCAGCTTACCAAAAAGCCGTCAGATCAGCTAGAAATAACTATTTTGCCGATGTCATTGAGATGCATCGTGCAAGGCCGTATCCAGAGTTTCAAAATTACTGAGGTCCAACTTCCGTTATCTCGTGCACATTAATTACAAAGAAAAGACCAAAACTGATTTCCAGTTACATTATTTATTTAAAAATAAAGTTACTTGTATGTGTATGATGTTCTTGTGTGTGAGTGTGTGTGTGTGTGTGTGTGTGTGTGTGTGTGTGTGTGTGTGTGTGTGTGTGTGTGCGCTGCGCTCCTCACAGCCGACGGGAAGAGAGAAACGGCTGGGTGGGACAGAGGAGCACGGAGAAGTCTGCGGCCTCTTCCTTATTAAACAAAAGGCTGTGTGGCAACACTGTGTCAGTGTGTGTGTGCGCGCGCTGTGCTCATCACAGCAGATGGAAACAGATAAAACAGCTTCAGTCAGAGGCTTGTTAACTCCTCCGCATTCAGAGTGATAATGAAGCGCGCATGGGTGAAGCCCCTGCTGGCGATTCTATCCGCTAATCTGAGGTTCCCCCTAAAGGTAGGCATGAGTTTGAGCCAACCAATGAGTAGGCAGTGGGTGTGTTGGCCCGGTTTCGAAAAAAAGCAGATCTCCTTCGGATGAGGGCCGAAAACACGTACGGTTCAGCTCCGGAAATCTCCGGGCCACCCGGATGTGAAAGGGACTTACGCAATCCCGCCCGTTCCAAGCCGGTGCTAGTGTGTAAGCACCATAAGTCTGGTAGGATTTGTTCTCTCTCCCTTAGTGCTGATGATTTTTGACTCAGTTTGATTTAACTTGTAAAGAAATTTTACATAATATTGCCCCGGTAAAAATGAAGGTAATGAGGCTCAGGGCAGAGCCTTGGTTATCTGACCACACACTGTCACATCCTCTCCAGTTCTACCAGCCACAGCTTAGCACTCCATTACCCATCATCCCCCTCTCACCGGGATACCCCCTACGTCACCACCGCAGCTGATAAAAGCAGGAAGCGCATGCCATGGAGTCACTCAGTCATCAACGCCGCATCCCCGCTCTCTGTCGGGTTCAGCGCTGTTGTTCCTAGATTAACTGCGTGCTAGCAGCCCCCAACACTCGTTCCTTCCACGTCTGGGTTCTCTAACCACGCTACACTCACACACCACCGAACTCAGGCCGTGTGTGAGAGTCACAAGTTGTGTCAGGATGACTGATTCTTTCGACCCAGCAGAAGTTGAGCATCTGCGCGCGGAGGTCTCCCATCTCCACGTGCTAGTGGATCGTCAGAACACAAAGATGGAGGCCATGTCCAATATGCTCATGCAACATTCTACCTCCGTGACCGTCCTCTAGAGAGAGGGCCGCGGAGAACCCCAGTTTGGCCTCCCGGAATGCTGGAACGGCGTGGATGGGAGCCCCGACAGCCTCCTGGCCACTCTCGACATGATGTTCGAGTGCCAACCAGCTAAATATGCCACCGCCCGAGATAGAGTCGCCCAACTCACTTCCCTGCTGACGGGCAGGGCCCTGGAGTGGGCTGCGGCGTTATATAACAACAAGGCTCCAGCCTGCCAGGACTACTCTGTTGTTGTGAAGGAACTGCGCAAGGCCTTTGTCCCACCAAGCAGCGACGTGGACTACCCACCGCAAAGAGAACGGCCAAACTCCTCCTCAAACATGTGGTCCGTCTCCATTGGTTTCCCCAGGACATTGTCTCCGGCCGAGGTCCCCAGTTCACGGCCCGGTTCTGGAAAGCTTTCTGCCGCCTGGTAGGCGCCTCGACCAGTCTGTCCTCAGGTTTCCATCCTCAGACCAACGGCCAAACGGAACGCGCCAACCAGCAACTAGGCCGATTCCTTCGCTGCTATAGGTTCGTTTCCTTTATCAGAACTTCAGGGTAAATCCTGGGACGGGGAAAAGACCGGGAGATTCAAATGTCCCAGTCCTCTCAGCTGTTCTGTCTCCATTCAAATTCAGCTCTTTCAGGACTTTGCACAGACGTCAGCATATCGCGACTGCTTCGGCAGTGAGTGATGTCACTGATCAGCGCCAGAAAGCGTCCACAGTAACAATAATAACATTAAAAGTATTTATTCTGTTGAAGTTTATCATAATTTAATCAGAGGACGAGAGCAGCTGCGTGATGTAAAATGTGGCGTTCAATGACCAGAAGCTCAGTTTTTACAGCGCTCTGTGAGACAACAAAGCCCCGCGAATTAAAGCGATGTGGGGAAATTCCAAGGTGTTTTCCGGTGCGGAGTTTAACAGTGGGGGAATTCCTCAGGGTTTTCTGGTGCGGAGTTTAGTAACAGCTGTGGGGAAATTCCGCCTTGTGTTCCAGTGTCTGGAGTTTAATTTTAAACACGATCACTTATTCCGTTCGCTTCCTGCTTCACTAGCAACTCTTCTAATTTTATTACTGCCGGTTGTTTTGGAGAACGTCGACTGCTGATGTAATTTCCTACGGAGTTACAACCAATCAGCGTGAGTTAACCGAAGGTTCCGCTCAGCGACTCCATCGGGCCGTTCCGAGTACCTAACCCTGATCAGGTACTCAGAAGGTTCCGGAAAACAGCGCAGAAAACGGCCGTTCGGCCGGCCCAGTCAAGTGGAGACAAGCGCACGTCGGGAACTTCCGGTAAATTTACCCCGAAGTTCCCATAAAGGAAACGGGGCTTATGTGTCCAGTCAACCCTCTTAGTGGCCTCGCTTTCTTCTCTAGGCAGAACTATCCCACAATCTTCACGTCTCCTCTGCAACGGGACTGTCGCCTGTTGGGTCTATTTTATACATAAATACCAACTTAAATAATCACACAGAACAAGTAATAGTTTTTATGAGAACTTTGCAAAGGAGAGGAGAACAGAAGTGTTTCAAACTTCCTCTGAGCTCACTCTGACTTCTCCTCTGAAAAGTGCCTCTTTTATTGAGTCTTGGGTGGGGTTACAAGGTATGCAAAGCTAGTTTGCTAGGGGGGTTTGTTAAGACAAAGAGATCTTATCAGCCTTCAGGAACCATCTGGTTAGAGGTAGAGTGTTTATACTTGTGAGTGGGGGTATGTGTGGATCACAAGGGTAAACACAGACAAGCATGCCATCGTAGCCTTCAGCCTTCAACTCATGGGGGTTGTGCACAATCAGTGAGATTTATAACCACAAAGTAGGCCCTTTTACATCCGGTGTGTTGACCCTCCAACATTCCAAGAAAACAGCCTTCTTCTACAACGAGTCATATTATGTGATTACTAAAAGATATATATTTATAAAACCCTAACATCCCCCTTTGAAACCTGTTATGGCTACCAACCGTCCATCCTCACTCACCAGTCCGAGGACCTCGGTGTCCCCGCGGCCCAGACCCTCGTCCGCCGCTGCCGCAATGCCTGGATTAAGGCCCGGATGGCCATCCAACGGGCCAACGCCCGATACAACATCCAACACAGCCGCCGTCACCGCCCCGGCACACTCTATCGACCTGGAGATAAAGTCTGACTCTCCACGACCCACCTACACCTGCAGGGGGACTCCCGGAAGCTCGCCCCTAGATTCTTGGGTCCCTATGAGGTGATTCGCCAGATTAACCCGGTCGCCTATTGACTCCGCCTTTCGTCCTCCCTCAGGGTCCACCCTGTCTTCCACTGCAGTCAACTCAAGCCGTGGGTGGCCTCTGCTTTGGCTCCTCCACCGCCCCAGCCCCAGCCCCCTCACCTCGTTGACGGTGGTCTGGCCTATACCGTTCGTCGCATTCTAGACGCTCGTCGTCGGGGTCGGGGTTGGCAGTACCTCATTGACTGGCAGGGCTACGGACCTGAGGAGCGCTCCTGGGAACCCACGAGCGCCATACTGGATCCCTCGCTCATTGCGGACAACCGTGCTCGCCACCCTGGCCCGTCGGGGGCCGGCCCTGGAGGGGGGGTCCTGTCACATCCTCTCCAGTTCTACCAGCCACAGCTTAGCACTCCATTACACATCATCCCCCTCTCACCGGGATTCCCCCTACGTCACCACCGCAGCTGATAAAAGTCGGAAGCGCACGCCATGGAGCCACTCAGTCATCGATAGGATTTTCCATGCTAGAGACTCGAGCTATTCAGCTCCACCTTCGAGCCTTCCTGCTTTTCACCCAAGCACCTCGGCTCCTCAGGCGCATCGCCTACTCACAAGTAAGTGAATTCTTACTTTTGCGGAACAACGCTGCGTCCCCGCTCTCTGTCGGGTTCAGCGCTGTTGTTCCTAGATTAACTGCGTGCTAGCAGCCCCCAACGCTCGTTCCTTCCGCGTCTGGGTTCTCTAACCACGCTACACTCACACACCACCGAACTCAAGCCGTGTGTGAGAGTCACAAGTTGTGTCACACACAGGTTTGTAGATGGCTTTGTAGGAAAGCTGAGAGAAATTTGAAAAGGGATGGCTTCCAAATTGCCTGGGAAATGTTTAGAGATGCAGTGTTCTCTTATGAGTTATGTTCTCTCAGGGTTTTTAACTTTTTTGTGTGCTGCAACTTCTCTGCCATGATGATCGCAAGACCAGGAGCAGTCTCACAGGCAAAAACCATCAACAAAAAAGGAGAGTGGGTGTTTATCTGTTGTGTTTTTGGCTTTTGCTCATTTCACTCTGGCAAAAGCTCATTATTACAAAGGACCAAACATTCCTGGAGAAAACGTCCCTACATGTGACCAGAACCAGAATATTTTTCTTTGGGAACTGTTACTCTGTCATTTTTAGCCATTTTTTACAACATCTGCAAGATGTTGTAAAAAATCAAGAACCGGATTCAACTCTGGAGCCAAAAATGTACATGAAGATTGATATTCCCTCCCAATGACCGAGCTCAGCGACATCGTAAACCCCCGTGCTGCATTGTAGACAAAGTCACCTTTAGAGGTAAAATGGACCAACCGTTCCCTGTGGAGCAGAGAAGAAAGACTAGAGCCAATCATGCTCCTCACACAGAAATACGCTGCAGGTATTTCCAAACGTTGAATCACGCTAGAATACTCTGGGATAGAGGCACTAAACCTAAAAGAATTGTTGGTGGGCATTTAAACATCAGGAGCACTGTACCAAAAATGGATTAGATTCAACCCTTGCTAACTAACTCCAACTGGGACTTTGTGGCTCTCAGTGAATCCTGGTTGAATAACAATGTGTAGACTCAGATAATTAATGTCCCTGGATACATCTGTCACAGACAAGACAGACGGTCAGGAAAAGGTGGGGGAGTCCTCATTTACATCAGGGATACCCTCAACCAGGGGCGGAGCGGGGGCGGGGCTTAGGGGGCTTAAGCCCAGGTTGTTTTTTCAAAAGCCCCAGGTCTTTTGTGATGCATGGGCGAAGCGGGGGAGGGGCGGCGCGGGGGCTGCGGGAGGGAACTAAAGCCTCTGGTTTAAAGTCAAGTTACATCTAAGCCAGACACCCACTTCACCTGAAGCCACGTGATCTCACAAGAGAAAGTTCTTTTCATAGTTGTTTGGCTTGTGGATTGATGGATTTTGATTGGTGGGAAGTTACAGAGAGAAAGAACGTAAGAAAGACTAAAATAAAAATAACTTACCAGACAAGAATGGAAAAAAGTATGTTGTAAAGAATATATTGTAAGAAAATAAAATTTAATTAATTAAATATATTTTTCAAATAATTTCGAGTTATTTAAACTATTCATTAGAGAACCGCCAAGGAGAAACAAATCCAGGAAAAGTATTGATAGTCTGAGTAGCTGTGTGATCTTTTTTATTTTGAGTCTCTACCTGCTATGGCTAAACTAAATACTTTCTAAATATACTAATCCCAGATATAGTAAGTCATGCAGTGTTTTAGCACAATTAGGCTAGTTGCTGGTGAAAGTTCTCAGTCTTTCTACCAATGAATATTCCTCCTCCCTACCTACGAGGAGTCGTCAACGTCGTTAGCCTGTATTGTGTTAGACTGGTTGTTTTAATTTGATGCGGGCAGGTGTGACCTAGACTCAAGGCCGTATCCAGAGTTTCAAAATTATCGAGGTCCAACTTCCGTTATCCCATGCACATTAACTACAAAGAAAAGACCAAAACTGATTTCCAGTTACATTATTTATTTAAAAATAAAGTTACTTGTATGTGTATGATGTTCTTGTGTGTGTGTGAGAGAGAGAGAGACAATAGATGAATATGTTTAGCTGGCATCTAGAGTAGGGTTTGCAACAATTATAAATTTTAGTGGTACGATTATAGTCTGAGAAATAATCACGGTTTCACGATTACTTTATATGAATTGCTTTCACATCTGTATTAACAGATATAAATCCCAGACACATTTTATAAAGCATTGATAACGTGCATGAGTACATTTTATAAAGGTTTTAAACTCCTGAGGATATTTATTGCTGCTTTTCAGATTAATTCATTAGTAAAATCAAAGTAATCTCTGTAATTTTTAAATTACAGTTTAAAACTTTTAAAATACCCTTGATTAGATTTGCCTAATAGTCTGTTTTTAGTTTCTGTAAAAAGACAAAAAAGGTTTAACTGTTGACACCTGGTCAGGGTTAACACGTTTATTCAACACTGAAAGATGGACACACCTAGCCTGGCAAGCCATCCTATATATGTGAATATATAGTCTGGCCACGAACCATTGACGGCTCTCAGTCGTGAGGCGGGATCTACGGTTGTCTTTCAAAATGTCAGCACGCAATTGGATAGCGCTAGGACCAATCAGAGTGACGAACAACATGACGTAATCACGGCGACGGAAAAGCGGGAGGCTTTAATAGCGTCTAGCTTCAATGATTTCTGTCGTTTTTGTATGAAAAACACGCGAATATCAGGTGTACTGGGACATTGCACTACTTTGTTTGATAAAAATAAGAAGCCGCTAAGTATATCAGACAGACTTACGCACGTTGGAGTCTAAATAATCCAATGTTGATGACAAAGCCGTTTCAAACGAACGTGTTTTCCGAGTTGCCGCCATGTTGCTTGGGTTCGCGGCGTTCGCGGCCGCAGCGCTGACGTCATCGGCTACTCCCGCTCTGTGATTGGCCCATGATATAGAGCGCTGTGATTGGCCCAACCAAAACTATAGCGAGTTGTGATTGGATAGACACAGCAGTGGTTTGGGCTGCGAGGGTTCCAATGAAGCGTGCCTAGACCAAACTCTGCAAAGCAAGAATTGGTCTAGTTCACTAGGCTAGGACACACCTTCATGAAATGAGAAGCTAAATCCCTACTAGTGCAGTACATTTGTTATTATGAATATCCTTAAACATCATTTCTACTTGTTCATGTCTGTATTTTCCAAATTGACTAGTGATATTATTTGAACAAGGATAAATGATAGTATTGCTATGTAACATAGGAATAAAAAAGAGGTGTTAGATTAAATGTTAAAATGGCTTGCTGTACTGGCTTGTTATAGACAAATACAGGGAAAGGTAGGGCAGACTACTAAATGAACCTACGTGTTACGTGTTAAAACTTTTTTTCTGCAAGTTCTGCGGGGGCGGGCGAGTGGGGAGGGGGCTCAAGTCTATTTTGCCTTGGCCCCCAAATGCCTCTAAACTGCCCTGGGCTTGTGACGGAGTTTTGAAGCTGATCTGAACTGCTGGACATCCATCCTTCTCATCCTCCTTTATACATAAAAACACTAAACTACAGAGAAGTAACTATCTATCTGTCACAGATCGCTCCAATATCTAAAGTTTTGCCGTCAATGTCTGTCTCAGTGGTTACTCCGCTCCGTGACAGCGCATCAGCCCTTTTGACACCTGCTGTCAGATCACGCAGCAGCATCCTCTCCCTCAGCAACAAAACGCTACTGAACCCATTCTTAGTTTAAATATTTTAGTATAACTCCGTTTTTATTTGGGCTCCTGACAAAAATAAAAACTGGTGTGTAGTTTATAATCCGCATTTTAAACATGAGGTTGAAACGGAAACTCAGAGAGGCGGAGTCTTGCTGCTGCGGCGTCCCAAAGGTTTTCATTGGTCAACTGCAGACAGGAGTCGTAGGTTTATAAGCAGCGCTTCAAGACTGTCGGAGGCTGTCTTCTTTCTAATAATGAGACTCATATCAATGCCTATGCTACACGTAGGCTGCAGTTGAGTGCAGCTGAGCTTTTTTTATTTCAGCACCCCCTGCTGAAAATATGTTCCCGCGGTTATAAACATTAAGTTCGGCTGCCTCGCGTTGTTGTAGCGCCTCCCCCGTCACAGGCTGATAATTTTTAAAAAAATATTCCGCAGAAAAATACCGAGGTCCGGACCTCGGTGTCCTCAATGGTAGATACGGCCTTGCCTAGACTGAAACTGTTTTAAAATCAGGCTCAATGTAGGTGCTAGAAAGGTGAAACCTGAGGACCCCCTCTGCTTAATTCAGGTCTTAGATAGGGTGACCAGATCCCAACTCGCCAAATGTGGGACAGAGACTACTCAATGTGGGACAACGTAAAATTCGAATGCAATGAGATAAAGTTAAATTTTTTTTTTAAAAAGTCTGTTCTCCAACATCACTGTTAAATATACATAAGATTACTATAATTATTATTATCATCATATATGTCATGTATATTCTATTTGAAATCAACTTGAACAAGCAAACAGCAAAAGCTTTTTTCTTTGTATTTCACAGTTCCTCTCCTGAAAAACTTTAGCTAAATTGATTTTAAACCCATTAATTCATTTTAAAAATATAGACAGGCCCACAATAAAAAAAATGCAGGTTTAAGCAGCTTTTCAGAGTTTTCATTGAATATTTTCCTCAACAGCATGACTGTAAAAGTACCAGTAACATTTTTTATATCTGTTTGTTTTTAATTAATTTTCCAATAAAACCAACATATATCCATACTTTTTTGCTATTTATTTCTTCTTAGTTCAGAAACAAAATTGTGTTTTTTCAAAAATGACAACAAATCTTTTTTAGTAAATATTTATGGGAGGAAATAAAACATTACTAACTTTAATCTGAAGCTATTCAGATCTAATAGAGTTTCTTAGAATTACCTTTATCCTCCAAATTCTGAGAAAAAGTAATAAAGGCTCCCATTTAATTCTCTCAGTATTTGTTTAATGTACTTTAAGAGTTTAGCTTGTATCTGAAAGAAAAACAACTCCAGCACCGTGTGTGTGGTTTCTCCTCCTGCATCTAATCAAAGCAACTAGTCCAACACAATACGGCTTGATGGGGGTAGGGAGGAGGGTTATTCATAGGTAGTTTCAGCTCGTTAAGCAACAATAGACAGCTATGAGGATGAGAAGCGAAATCTCATGTTGCCATAATAAAGAGGATTTACCAGTGTAAATACCAGAGCAAAGACCATCATCTTCTTTTGATTCTGGTTCAGTCCTGAAGCCCTGATTTTGATCCATTAACACTTCTGGTGTTTAGTATGTCTTGTTCACATTCATTATAGTTTGCCTCACCAATATTATTGCATTCATTATACTGTTGTTGAATGAATGTAGAATTGCACTGCACAGCACATTATTTCTGCCATAGAACCCCCCCCCCCCACCCCCCCCGGGTGAATAGAATGTCTGGCTCCGCCTCTGCCCTCAACTGCTCTAAAAGCAGGTTGCATACCTATGGACTGGAATGTTTGGTTGTGAATGTTGCTTTATCACCTAAGATGAACTTTTCTATAGTCGTTTTGTACAACCATCCATCCTTTAATGTGTCATTGTACCAAGACTTAGATGAAATTCCAAAACAGTTAAACTGGAAAAGTGAAATAATAATCCTTGGTGATTTTAACAGGGAGCAACATAAATTGGCTGGACAGAGCCAGTAAACAGAAACTAAAAACAGCTATATCCGAATTTTCTTTACAGCAAGTGATGAAAACTCCCACAAGACTAACACAAAATAGCAGCACACTTATTGATCTAATCTTCACAAACAAACCTGCGTCTGACAAAAACCTTGTGACTGGACTATCTGACCATAATCTGACATTAATCACCAGAAAACTGACCAAAAAACAACTACAGAAAACCTTTTACAGACCAGACACAGGCTCTCAGCACTCTGGATACTAAACTGACGATGAAATACAGGGCATAGAGTGGAACTCAACTCTGCAAGCACATGACCCAAACACCTGTTGTAACAGCCTCACAGATTCCTTTAGAAACATTACTGAAAAATTTACTAAACCAATTAAAGGGGACCTAGATTGTAAACCAACATGTTCATTTGTGGCAGTTTGCCAGTCCAGGTTGTTTTTTTTAATCGCTTGTCTTTTACAGGCTTCCATATGTCATTTCCTCTGGCGTGAGCGTGTCTTTAAAAAGGGGGGCGTGACCCGTTCAGGTGTCTCTGATTGCCCCGCTGACAGTGAGAGGGAGAGACCTAGATGAGGCAGGAGGAAGATTGCGAGAGAGAGTGAAAAAAAACCCGATAAACAAAACAAAGACAAATAGCTGGGACCGCGACAAAAGACAGGAGACGTGGAGACGGAGCAAAAAACGCAGATTCCCCGCGGAGGTTAAGAGCCGCGAGACCCGTCGAGACTAAGTTCACTTGGGGGTTCCGTGAGTAAATGTTTGTTTTAGAAAGTGCCGCCGAGCACCGAGCCGTTAGTTCAGCGTTTCACAGTGGCTGATACGAATTGGTGATAGGGAGGACCGGCGTGCTGCTGATGGTGTGTGTGTGTGTGTGTGTGTGTGTGTGTGTGTGTGTGTGTGTGTGTGTGTGTGTGTGTGTGTGTGTGTGTGTGTGTGTGTGTGTGTTCCTGTATTTCTACCCTTCTTGAGACCATTGACAGGCAAACTACCTTCCATATTAGGACCAGTGGACAAGTTAGGACCAAAAACATGGTCCTAATACGGAGTCTTCTGAAAACAGACATGGGATGACTCTATAGTACCCCTAGGGGTAAAATCCAGTAAAATTAGTATGGTCCTAAGAAGGCTGTATTTTTACTAGAGGAGTGCGCCCCCCCTGGCCAGAATGTGCAATTACAAGTGTGTATCTTTTCTTAAAATCTTTGCTCATCGTACCACCTCTGGACAGCATGTGTAATTGCAGGTGTATATAAAACATTTTAACCCTGTTAAAAAAAGATAAACATTACACATATATATATATTTAAATCCGACATGTATTTGTTATATATCAGTTAACCCTTTAGGTGCCAGATTGTTTTGATAAAATATTTTTTATATCAATATGTCAAAAGGTAGTAGCTTGAATATGGTTTGAGATAGATGCATACTGTAAATTAGAAAAATCTTCATCATGACCCAAAGTTTATTATGAGAGTAAATTTACTCAATTTTCAAATTATGTCATCAGGTGGCTGCCTTACTGGAAGCCCTAAATTTACAGATGTTTATTCTGTTTGACATTGTTTAAAAGTTTTATTTTATTTTCAATATTATTTTCTTTTGATTCATATTCTATATATATATATATATTTATATATATATATATATATATTTAGTGTAATTTTACAGTTCTTTAAGAAATTTTGGTCATATGTTTATTTTATTTGTAATGTGACTCCAGAATTCACATGGCCTGTATAAAACAAGAGACAATAAATCAAAAGGATCAGGATTTTACAGATCTACTGCTTTCTCCTACATCAGCAGGGGATTGCTTCCTGGGGTTTCCGCTGCATCCGCTGCTATTTCACAGGGTTTTACATTCTCACTAATTCTGTCACTGTTAGGTGTGTTTTTACTAGGGATGGGACGATACACTTAAACTAACGATACGATGTACCTCGATATGTCATAGTCACGAAACGATATGTCACGATACGATATCAAAAAAGAAAAAAAAAAGGAAAAAATATTACTGTATAATAACAACTTGTTTATTTTTGTTTCCGTTGCACACAGGAAAACACAAGGCCTAACAGGCCAAACACAAACAAGAACACTCCTTTAGTGCTGCTCTAACCCTAGGTTAAGTTATCTCAGGACTGGTTCTTCTTCAAAAAAACTAACATATCATCATGTTCTGGTGTAATCAGTGATCTTTGAGCAGAAACAATGTCTCCTGCCTGCAGTGTTGTTGCAACAGGCGCTGTGACTTGACGTGATGACGTCACGACGCACTGCACCGTTCCCCGGATTTTTTTTTCATTTAGTTTTACCCTGCTTAATCAGCAGATAGTGCTGTCAGCCTGCCACCATAAGCCCTTTTTATAAGACACCATGCTGGCAAATCAGCGTAATATTACCGTATTTTGCGGCATTCGTGTCGCCACACTTGATAGTAATATTGCTGTAATATTGCGGCTTCGCCGGTCTTATAAACACACACTAACTTAACAGAGGGAGGTGTCAAATTATTGCCGAGCTCCGGCCGGGAACTACAAAATGAAAATGAAACTAAACACGGCCACAAGTTTCGTTTTCAAATCAGCTGAGATGATAAACTGGAGCGATGCGGAGCTCCGGGAGCGTCTCTCCGTTAGATCTGCAGCTCAGATCATCTGACTGTTCACAGTGATGGTGGAGAACACACCTGTAGAAAAATGTGGGAAAAAAAACTCCAAAAACACCAATACAGCTGAAAGTGATTAACAATGCCCTCAGCTGCTTAATCAACCAGAAAATTATCAGACAGGTTTAATTGATTTCATGCCAGGCCCAATAAAAAAAGTGTTCCTTTAATTTTTGTGAGCAGTGTATAATATGTTGTTTCTGGTGTTTCATAATAATTTATAATAATTATATGATCTATAATGATTTCCTGATAAATTATGTTAATCCTCATTTTATGAATTTGTCAGAAAATCACATTGATGGTTCTTTTTTCAAATTATGTCAACAGATTATTGTCACAATAAAAATATGTATAATATGTAAAGGTCAGAGGTCACTACAATACCCGCTGTTAAATAGATACAAATCTGAAGCCCGCAAGGACATTGTCCTACGTAGTTCAAAAATGTCCTACGTGAGACGCTCTCACGTCTGCCAGTTTGGCAGGTGAGGCTCAAAAGTTTTCGCAAACACTGACAGGCCAATCCCACATAGCAAAATTTGTTGGCTGGGCCCTCGGCCCAATAACGGCCCACTCACAGAAAAATGACACAAGACAGCTTTGGCCCAGGTCTGGCCCATACACTGTAAGATGACTCATTATTGTTTATATTGGCCCTGTACTGGCCCACACTCAGTGAGCCGTACTTGAATGTTGGCTGAGAGCTGGCTTAACACCTGGCCCGGTATTGGCCCATATACTGAAAATCTGAGTTGGCTGAATGTCCCCAGGCCAGCATTGGCCCACACACTGAAATTTGTCTGGCCCATCTCTGGGCCACACCCTTGCCTGAATACTGGCTCACTGCTGGCTGGGCCCTCGGCCCAATGATGGTCCACTCACACAACAATGATACAAGTTTGCATACACTGTAAAACTAAGACAATCAAATGCTAAATGTCCAAAAAAGAAATCACAAGTTTTCAAATTTCCATGAAAATGTTTGTATTTAACAAATAATAAATACAATACAAGCAAGTTAAATGCACTCAACACATAACAACACATAACACTAACCTTACTCACTTTAACAAAATGTAGAATAAAAGAAGAAGAAACAATCTTTTTATACGCCTCTCAAGATAAAAATCACGAGGCGCTTCACAAAAACAAGTAAAATAAAAATTTAAAAATGATTAAAAATATCAAAAAAGGGAAAAGTAAAAATTGTGATTAAAAAAGGATGTGGAAAAAAAAAAGCAAAAGGAAAATGAATAAGAAAAGGGTAATCAGTGGATCATGGGAAACGCAGAAATGGTAGACAGAGCAGAATGAGAAGGTAGCAAAGAAGAATCAACCAAAGGTCACTCAAAAGCCACCTGAACAGGTGAGTCTTCAGCTGCTTTTTAAAGGAGACCACTGAGTCCACTGATCTCAGGCTCAGGGGGAGAGAGTTCCAGAGTCTGGGGGCCACAGCAGCAAATGATCTGTCAAAAAATAAAAATAACGCATATGTGCTACTCAAACTCACATAAAAAGTGAGGTACTTTCTTTAGCAAGGAGCCTTCTCATTCTCCCTCCCTGCTGCAAGCTGGAGTCACTGTCTCATTATTCCCTCCACCTCTGCTTCAGCAGCCACACCAACAACCGGATATCTGCACCTATGGACATAGGAAATGGATATGCAACTTCATGAAACATTTATGTGGTATTTACCAGTATAGCATACAGTTTATTATTAAAGGTGTAGATGACTGAAAACCCATTTTTTAATGATTATTTCTGATTATAATGGATCAGTCTGAGTGTTTCATGCAGGCTGAACATGAAAAAGTCTCCTACACCTATCTCCTGCATTAGCTTCTGATAGAAAATAGAAGGTTAAACGCTAGGATTAGAAAAGCCTGACAGATCTACGTCACACTAGCCCTTTTTATAAGACACACCATGCTGGCAAATTAAATCAGTACTGCCACCATGGTGTGTCTTATGAACACGCTGTGGCTGCATGGTGCTGCAGGAATCTTGCAGCATTTGTGCCGCCACGCTTGGTAGTAATATTGCCACAACACTGGACTTGTGAATGCACAATGGTGCAACACAGGGTAGTGTCATGATCACATGAGGAATTAATGCTGAGCTCTGGCCGGCAACTATATTGAAAATGAAAGAAAACACAGGCATAAGTTTAGCTTTTGTAAACAGAATCAGCTGAGATGGTAACCTGGAGCGATGCAGAGCTCCAGGAGCTTCTCTTTGTTAGAGCTGGAGCTCAGATCACCAAACAGTTCACGGGGACTTTGGAGGACAGACGCCTTTCATCGCAATAAAAAGCAAGTTATGTCCAAGCTAAACAGAAGTTCGTGGCAGCGCAGAGACTGCCCCCATACACCCTTTATGCCACCATCGTGTAATCTTTTGTAAAAAGGACACGATTGTGCCACATTACCGCCACAGTCTGACCACTTATAAACGACCTTATGCTCCCAGATGCCGCCTCAGCGTTCTGGCAAATTGGTGTCATTGTTTTATTTAAGAGGCCACTGTCACTTAACATTCCATCTTGACTCACGGCGGGGAAGGCTGTTGTTGGTTTAGCGTCCAGGAAGCAAATATTGAAAAAGAAGGATGTCCAAGGAAGGTCCTGCCTTTCTCACCATTGATTGGCTATTTCATTTAGCAGCAAACCGTTTTCACTTGCTAAGTGCAGACTGTCCTCCTGCTGCCAACTGAACAGCTGTTTTGGGGAGTTTT
>SSNS01000683.1:74007-84926 GCA_006937985.1 Aphyosemion australe | reverse complement strand
AAAGCATTATTTTCTATCTGAACATAACTGGTCTGTGGATGAATGCTAAGAACCCATTTACCCAGTCAAAACATGTGAAATCTTCCCTTCTATCAGTAACTACTTTGAATGAATTCAGGTAATGTGATTTTCACACATATATCATAGCAGAGCAGATAAAAACCTGAGTGTACCTACCATTAGCACAAATACATGTAATGTGATTTTTGTTATCATAGCAGATAACAACATGTGAAGAGTTATTTCTAATTTAATCCTAATGTTGCTTTTATTTTTAGTATAAACGCTGCAGTCATTCATCCAGTGATTGGAAACAAGTGGAATAAATTGATGTGGTTACTCTGAAAGTAGATTTTGATTTAGTTCATAGATGTTTTGTCTGTAATTCAATTCAGGGCTACGGCTAACCGCGCTAGCTATCCGCTAGCTGCTAGCTAACGGGTAGCTGCTAACTAAAGCTGTTTGAGTAATTCAAAGTTCAGGAAAGTAAAAGCCTGTAACATTCGACTACATTAACCACTGACAATGATTATTCTTTGCCAAAATATCTGTTGTTAAATCCTACTTACCACAAAGTCGAGTGATGTTTGCGCAGTGCAGCTAACTGTCCACTTGTTCGTCCTCATCGGTCCTCCTACAGTGACCCGATAGTTGCCGATGCTCGTTCAGTTTTTGCCGGGTCGGATTCCACTCGCTGCACGGTTGTGTGCCGACAGCATGAGGTTTATGCCGGGAACGCAAAATCATGATGCAATCCGAGGATTCTGTTGCTGAACAGCTGTTGCTGGTAACTGAGCGTGACTTCACAGGAAATCAGGAGTTACAGACAGGAAACTGCGCTGTTTTAAAAGTTATTTTATTTTATTTTTTAAATTATTTTTCTTTATTTGTTGTTTTTTCACCCAGACCCTGGTAAAAAGTAAATTAAAACAGAATAAGTCAGCACATTGTCTCTGATTGTGGTAAAAATTATTTGTTTGTTTACTTTGAGAACATAAACGGTAAACAATCAATAAAAGCCCATCTGCACATAATCCGAAATAGCCAACACTGAGCCAAAATCAAGCCGACTGTGTTTTTTATAAAACAGGCAGATGCTCGTACCCCTACTGTCGGGCCACACACCATATTACATGTGTCAGCCGCATTGTGTCCACCGTCGGCAATAATGTATGGAACCACAATCGGGCCAATAAAGAAATTAAGTATCAGTTCAACTACTGCACACCTGAACTGGGCCAATAAAGAAAACAAGTGGGTCAGCCGACCCAGACCTCAGCCAACAGTGCCAGAACTCAGCCAGAGTTGGCCCAATTGTGCTTGCTATGTGGGATATTATTCTGTTTGAAAGAACATTTAGTCTGGGTTATGAACTTCTGCTGGATGTTGCAGATCCTGTTGACCAAAGTTCGCCATATGACCTTTCTTATGTTACAGTAGTAAAGGGACTATTCCTGAAGTAAGACAGGAATGCACACCTAATGTAAATGAATAGGAGTTTTTTAAAGTACATTTGGAGGGCTATTCTGTGTCAGAATGACGTATCGTAACACAACCAACAGTGCTTTGAAAGGGGGATTTATGACGATGAAGTGACCCAATTGTAAACCCTCCACACCCTTCCTGTGACCCACAGCGTGACCTCAAAGAAAGGCGAAAAGGCAATGTTAATTAATGGGAGCGTTTTAAAGTATATTTTGGAGGGCTTTTTTGTGAATGAGTGACGTATTGTAACGCAACCACCACCGTTTTGAACAGGCAGTTATGACGATGAAGTGACCTAATTATTAACCCTCCACACCCTTCCTGTGACCCACAGCGTGACCTCAAAAAAAGGCGAAAAGGCAATGTTAATTAATGGGAGCGTTTTAAAGTATATTTTGGAGGGCTTTTTTTTGAATGAGTGACGTATCGTAACGCAACCACCACCGCTTTGAACGGACAGTTATGACGATGAAGTAACCTAATTATTAACCCTCCACACCCTTCCTGTGACCCACAGCGTGACCTCAAAAAAAGGCGAAAAGGCAATGTTAATTAATGGGAGTGTTTTAAAGTATATTTTGGAGGGCTTTTTTTTGAATGAGTGCTGTATTGTAACGCAACCACCACCGCTTTGAACAGGCAGTTATGACGATGAAGTGACCTAATTATTAACCCTCCACACCCTTCCTGTGACCCACAGCGTGACCTCAAAAAAAGGCAAAAACGCAATGTTAATTAATGGGAGCGTTTTAAAGTATATTTTGGAGGGCTTTTTTGTGAATGAGTGACGTATCGTAACGCAACCACCACCGTTTTGAACGGACAGTTATGACGATGAAGTAACCTAATTATTAACCCTCCACACCCTTCCTGTGACCCACAGCGTGACCTCAAAAAAGACGAAAAGGCAATGTTAATTAATGGGAGCGTTTTAAAGTATATTTTGGAGGGCTTTTTTTTGAATGAGTGACGTGTCGTAACGCAACCACCACCGTTTTGAACGGACAGTTATGACGATGAAGTAACCTAATTATTAACCCTCCACACCCTTCCTGTGACCCACAGCGTGACCTCAAAAAAGACGAAAAGGCAATGTTAATTAATGGGAGCGTTTTAAAGTATATTTTGGAGGGCTTTTTTTTGAATGAGTGACGTGTCGTAACGCAACCACCACCGCTTTGAACGGACAGTTATGACGATGAAGTAACCTAATTATTAACCCTCCACACCCTTCCTGTGACCCACAGCGTGACCTCAAAAAAAGGCGAAAAGGCAATGTTAATTAATGGGAGCGTTTTAAAGTATATTTTGGAGGGCTTTTTTTGAATGAGTGACGTATCGTAACGCAACCACCACCGCTTTGAACGGACAGTTATGACGATGAAGTAACCTAATTATTAACCCTCCACACCCTTCCTGTGACCCACAGCGTGACCTCAAAAAAAGGCGAAAAGGCAATGTTAATTAATGGGAGCGTTTTAAAGTATATTTTGGAGGGCTTTTTTGTGAATGAGTGACGTATCGTAACGCAACCACCACCGTTTTGAACGGACAGTTATGACGATGAAGTAACCTAATTATTAACCCTCCACACCCTTCCTGTGACCCACAGCGTGACCTCAAAAAAGACGAAAAGGCAATGTTAATTAATGGGAGCGTTTTAAAGTATATTTTGGAGGGCTTTTTTTTGAATGAGTGACGTGTCGTAACGCAACCACCACCGCTTTGAACGGACAGTTATGACGATGAAGTAACCTAATTATTAACCCTCCACACCCTTCCTGTGACCCACAGCGTGACCTCAAAAAAAGGCGAAAAGGCAATGTTAATTAATGGGAGCGTTTTAAAGTATATTTTGGAGAGCTATTTTACATCAGAGTGCTGTATTGTAATGCAACCACCACCGCTTTGAGCCACACTTAAGACTATAAAATTCTAACTGACAGGTGAGTCTAATGATTCATTTCAGAGGTGTCCAGCCAACAGGTGACTATAAAAGGGCATTCCTTAAAAAAAAAAAGCCTTTCTCATATCATGCTGTCAGCAATGGCTCCACATGTAAGCGCTATTTCACAAAATCTGAGAAAGGAAATCTTTTTTTAGACACAAAAGGTGAGGGGTATAAGAAGTTCAGCCAAGCTTTACATATCAGTCAAAATACTACCTAAAAAAAAAAAAAAAACCTAAAGCCCGTGCAAATAAAGCATGCCTAGAAATTGCTAAGGCCCATGCTGAAAAAGATGAAGACTACTGGAACTCTATACTATGGAGTGATGAGACAAAGATCACTGCTTTTGGAACTTGAATTTTCCCTCCAAAATTTAATGAATTTTTAGTCACCAAAAACACCTCAAGTATAGTTACACGTGCTTAAAAGTCAAGGTTCTAAATATAGGCAATAGACTCATTGCATATTTAGTTTCATGTAAATAGGACATTCTCACTACCAGTCCTCTGTCTTCTGGTTTAAAACTATGTGTGTGTGTGTGTATACGGTCGCAATAAGAACTATCGCCCCTCCCCCCGGTCCTAATATAAACAATTATTTTCACAGCTCAATACATTTCGATATTTTTATAAACCACATAATTTTTGCAGAGATTCGTTACTGCGATTTTTCTGTTTGTTTTAATTTAGCATATTTTGAACAATGGACGCCCAAGAAGCTAAAAGCTTTTTTTGAAATTACAATTAACCACTTAATCAGTGGCCTAGCGGAAGAGTGTCTTTATACTGGGAGAACGTGAGTTCAAATCCACATTCGCCAAAAGTTTTAAAATGGGACCCAATGTCTCCCTGCTTGACACTCAGCATTCCCATGACACCATACGGCACACACTGCAGAGGAATGGCATGCATGGGTATCGTCCATGAAGGAAGCCTCTCCTAAAGCCTGTGCACAAAAAAGCACGTCTAGAATTTGCTGAGGCCCATGCTGAAAAAGATGAAGACTACTGGGACTCTATACTTTGGAGTGATGAGACAAAAGATCACTGCTTTTGGAACTTGAATTTTCCTTATTGAATTTTCCCTCCAAAATGTAATGAATTTTTAGTCACCAAAAACCCCCAAGTATAGTTACACATGCTCAAGACTCAAGGTTCTAAATATAGGCAATAGACTAATTGCATATTTAATTTCATGTAAATAGGACATTCTCACTACCAGTCCTCTGCCTTCTGGTTTAAAACTATGTGTGTGTGTGTGTGTGTGTATACGGTCTCAATAAGAACTATCGCCCCTCCCCCCGGTCCTAATAAAAACAATTATTTTCACAGCTCAATACATTTTGATATTTTTATAAACCACATAATTTTTGCAGAGATTCTTTACTGTGATTTTTCTGTTTGTTTTAATTTAGCATATTTTGAACAATGCATGCCCAATAAGCTAACATTGATGTAGCCTAAAGGGAAGGAAAGGGGCCTATTTTGACTCAAAGGTTAACATGCCCCCCACTGCCACCCCCGACCCCTTACCCCACCCAAAGACCCAAAGATGAAAAGAAGTGGACCATTTTGACTCAAAGGTTAACATGGTGAAAAAGGCAGGAAAAGTGCCCACGCGGCCCAAACGGACCCTTCAAACGTACTGAAAGGCACAAATTCGACATGTTTGGTTCGGGCCAGAGCCGGGATGCACCAAAAACAGTTTTGTGCACCTACGACAGACGGAGGCCGAACCGTGGCCTAAAAGGGGGTCAAATTTAGTCTAGGCCTCAAATCGGGCCTTCTGGCAAAAATGCTTTTTAAATATTAAAAATAGTAATTGTATTGGTAGGAAGATTATTTTCACATATGTTTTACAGAAAAGTGTGCCGATTCATAATCCGGTGGTTGCACCGGCCTACGTCGCTCCCAGACCTAGTTAGCCTCCTAGGGGCCGTGGCCAAATTGTTACGTAATAACCAAAGTAGCCAAAAAAGCACCCAAACGACAAGCCGCAGCTACGAGGTTAGAGACTTGGGGTCGGTTTTGTTGAACTCCAAATAATCCTAGGAACAAGTGGAAAGTGAAATGGAGTTGATAGGATGTACTGTTCAAAAATGGCACTCTGAACCAAGCGGTCAGAAGTACAGTCCAGGGGTCAAAAGGGTCCCTGAGTGGCCTAAAATTATGATAATATTTCTGGGAGTAGGTATTTATAAGACAAAAACACCCTCCAAATTTGGTGAAGATTGGACCTTGGGAAGGGTGTGAATAAAATACCCAAACTTGTTTTTCAGCATTGGTCAGCAACACACTCTTAAAAATAGACAATGTTTCTGTCCATAACTCAGGCTCTGAATGGGTTAGAGACGTGGGGTCTATTTCCCTGAACTCCAAAACATAGGAGGAACAAGTAGAAGGTGGAATGAAGTTGATCGGATGTACCGTTCCTAAATGGCGGTCAGACTTAAGCGGTCAGAAGTACAGGTCAGGGGTCAAAAGGGTCCCTGAGTGGCCTAAAATTATGAAAATATTCTTGGAAGTAGGTAGGGCTAATATATAAATGCCTGCAATGGAAAAAATACACAGATGTGGTTTTCAGCACTGGTCAGTAAATTACTCTTATCAAAATCAAATGTTTTGGTCCATAACCTTGGTTCTGAGTGGTCTAGAGACTTGGGTTCTGTTTTGCTGAACTCCAAAAAATAGGAGAAATAAGTAGAACGTGGAATGGAGTTGATCGGATGTACAGTTCTTAAATGACGGTCAGACTTATGCGGTCAGAAGTAACGGTCAGGGGTCAAAAGGGTTCCTGAAGGGTCTCTGAAGGGTCCCTGAAGGGGTTAAAATTCTGAAAATATTTCTGAGGGTGGATATTAATGGTGTATATGCACAGTAAAAATTTCATCCAGATTGGACCTTGGAAAGTGCTTAAAATAAATCCACAAAATGTGTTTCTTGTGTGAATTTCACTTTGGGCCACCTCAAAAGTTGCCCATTCAGTAGGGCAACGTAACTCGGCCCCTGAAGGGTTAAAAAAAATCTGAAAATATTTCCCAGAGCAGATATTGACATTCTATGTGTGTGGTAAAAATTTCATCCAGATCGGACCGTGGGAAGTCCTTCTAAAAAATCCACAAAACGGGCCGGTTTGGAGCTTCGTTTTGGCACACCTCGTAAGTAGCCCGTTCTGACTTTCGCTTTGGCCCTCTGCTGGCGGGGCTCGGAACGGCTTCCCCCAAACCGACTTCCAGCAACTTACCCTAAGGACCCTGTAGGAGTAGCTACCAATACATTTAATAGACTTAAATTCTGTTTTTAAGGGGAAGTATTCCAAGTAGGGATGCACATAGTTAACCGGTTAATTGCCGTTAATGACGTAACCGAAAATAATATTTTTGCTCGGTTAATTGCAGTTCATTGTCTTTTACTGCTCTTGTGTGTAATATTGTTTTGTGCCACAAGAGCGCTGCCATCAAAATACGTTTAAAACCACAGAGGGAGAGGTGAGCGCCTCACATGGATAAAATACATTTCAGAGATGAAGCGGTCAAGAAAAAGCGCGGCGTGGGAACATTTTCTTCTTGGTAGCGATGGGGCAAGTGCAAAATGCAAATACTGTGATGCGGTGCTTAAGTTTACTTCAAGTACAACTTCGCTGTTGTACCACCTCAAACGTGTCCACTCGAAGATTTTTCTTCCAGAAGCAGGTGGATCAATGCAGCAACCCACGGTCAACGCGTTGCTAGCTCAAAGCATGTGCAGCGAAGCTAAAGCCGAATCAGTAACACAAAGAATTTGCCGTATGATAGAAAAGGACATGATGTCTATTTGCATGGTGTAGGGCGAAGGATTCCGTGAACTTTTGGCGTCCATTTTACCTCGTTACACTATTCCCTCTCGCACAGCAATCACAAGACGCATAGAAACGCGTTATGAGACCAAAAGGGATGAAATAAAAGAAGAGCTAAAGTCAGCGGAAATGACAGCCATTACCACGGATTGTTGGACTGCTTTGAACACGGAAAGTTATTTGACAATAACTTGTCATTACATTGACGCAGACTGGAATTTAAAATCACGTGTTCTGCTCACGGAAGCGCTTTCTGTCCGCCACACAGCAGAAAACCTTGCTGACAAGCTGAAGGAGGCAGTTGGAAAATGGGAACTTACTGGCCGTGTAGTAGCATGTGTGCATGACAACGCAAAAAACATAACAGCGGCCCACAGACGCATGGAGTGGCACTCGGTCCCATGTTTTGCGCATACGCTGCAGCTGGCCATCAACGATGGATTTTCTTTATATTTGCAGCGCGTCATTAGTGCAGCTGCAAAGCTTGTGGGCCATTTTAATTACAGCACAGTGGCTTCAAAAGCGCTAGAGGGAAAACAAGAACAAATGAAACTTCCAAACCACAAACTGATACAGTCATGCAAAACACGATGGAATAGCGTTTGCGACATGTTTGAGCGTCTGCTGGAGCAGCGCTGGGCAGTAACGGCTGTGCTGTCAGATCGCGGCGTCACCAAACAACAAGACGCACGGATTTTGGAGCTGAAAGACGAACACTGGCAGCTGATGGAGGACGTCATACCCATGTTGAAAGCGCTGAAGTGTGCCACAACTGTGATGCCATCCGAAAAGGAGGTTTCCATTTCAAGTGCATTCCCCATCACATTTGGACTGATAAACTGCCACCTACACAGAAAGGAAAGTGACACCAACCAGATCGTGGAGTTTAAGTCCAAAGTCCGGAACTCGCTGTCTGACAGAATGAAGGTAAGCAACAAATTTTATTTCTAATTTTTAATTGTGCCAATGTTTCGTTAAATCGGGCGCAATTTGTGTGCACAGGTTTCCGAAATGGACCTGATGTCATCCCCAGCGCTTATTGCGTCCATGCTGGACCCCCGCCATAAGCACCTCGGGTTCCTTCCTCCCGACAAGAGAGCGTTGGCAAAAACTAAACTGTGTGAACTTGCAGCAGCTGGAGCACCAAGTGACTGTGTACACAATGAGCCCCACACTGATGCGCATAACCTGACAGGTGGAGAAGAAGCTGTGCAGCACACTGAACCGAGGCCAGATGACAGCTCAGTCTCCGCCATGGCGCTCCTGCTCGGGGACAGCTATTTTGCGTCCGTGCCGAACAATGTGGATGTTGAGGTTGAAAACTTTCATAGCGACAGCCAGGTTGGGCTAGAAACAAATCCTATGGACTGGTGGAAGGTTAATGCGCCCCGATATCCCACGTTGGCTAAACTTGCCCGAGAGTACTTGTGTATTCCCGGCACATCTGTGCCATCAGAGAGAGTCTTTTCAGCCGCTGGTCTTACTGTAAACAGATTGCGCACACGTAGGGTGACCAGATCCCAACTCGCCAAATGTGGGACAGAGACTACTCAATGTGGGACAACGTAAAATTCCAATTTAACAAGATAAAGTTAAAAAGTTAAAAAAAAACAACTTATTTTCTGCCTTTTAGCTCCAACATCACTGGTAAATATACATAGTTATTGTAATTACTATTATTATCGTCATATTTCATGCACTATATATTCTATTTGAATTCAACTAGAACAAGCAAAAGTTTTCAGACTATTTCACAGCTCCTCTATTTACCACAGCTTAACTCAGGCTCTTTGGACCTTCTAGTGGTTCTGATTAGCTTTAGCTAAAAGTATTTTAAACCCATCAACTAATTTTAATAATATAGAAAGGCCCACAGTAAAAAAAATATGCAGGTTTTAGCAGCTTTTCAGAGTTGTCATCAGAGCTTAATTTGAGCCGGATCTTGCCGGAACAAGATCCGGGAACTCTCTTATTTTGAAGGGACGCGTTCCGGTAATTGTCTGCTAGGATCCGTTAACTCGCGCTGCTACCTCATGATTACAGTGGGTAAACGAGGACGTTGTGTTGGGCAGGGACTTACGGGTGAGTGGTTCATTTGTCCAATCTCATACCTAAACTTTTCGCTTTTCAGCAAAATCGCCGTTTTTAAGCCAAAAAAGCCGTTCTGGTTTCAGCAGTCAACAAGGGAAATAGGGGATTCATCTTGTTCACAAACGATCTTTGTTTTAGCGTGTCGTCATTTGACCAATCACAATCGCGGAAACAGACGCTTTGACAGCGCCGCAGCCGGACCGCACAGCGCGCTCACGAGCAGCGGCTTTGAGTTTAAAGTTTGTCAAATCTAACAAAATCACCACTAAATAACACGGTTTTCTGTCGAGGACTGTAGCAGATTTACCTCCTTTCAGCCTTTAGAGATTTTACCCTGAGGCTCGTCGTGTTTTTTTTCAAGTCAAGTTCGGAGTTGAACATAACCACCGCCAGTATTTAACTCCGTTAAAACCAGTAGCTGTATAAATGAAAGGTTAAAACCTAATATTAACAACATAAATACTTTTTTCTGGTGAGAAATGGCCACCAGCATGCTGCAGCCTCACTCATGTCAAAGTCATCCTAATATATTGATCTGGGCAGCGGAAGATTTAAGGAAGCTGGAGTACAAACACGTGATGAGATCATTTCATAATGTTGTAACATTTCTGCAGCACTAAAGCAGAGTTGTAACATTTTGCCCTTAGCAGTGGTTTATTAAAGTATTCAAGCAAACAGCTGAGATAAAGCTGCATCTCCCTGCAGCTCCAGCTCTTCCTAAACATTTAATCAGAACCAAACTCATCAGAGCAGCATGAACACAGCAATAACCTCCTAAGAACTCTGGAATATTTTCAGATGGTTTCATGTTTGGTGTTCTGTGAGTTAGTCTCACAGTAATTCTTAATTATATGATGATCCCTAATCATTTCCTGATCATTTTTGTCAGGCATATTTTTCTTTTGTTCTGAGCAGAGGGACTGTCTAAACTAAACCTCATGGTAGAAAATGATTTGCATTTTGCAAAAAAATCACATTGATGATTTTTTGTAAGTATTCCAACAAATTATTGTAGCAATAAAAGGTATGTAAACGTCAGAGGTCCCTACAAACCCACTGATGCAACTCTGCAGCATGCGAGGACCTTGTGAGAAATTTGAGTAAACTTTGAGAATGTGGGCACAATTATAAGTTAGTCGTCAAAAACTCCATTAATCATGAGCGCCCCCCCAACCCCCCCGCGCGATCCGGCATCAGTTTTGTCCTTAGTGAACTCTGGTCTGACATCACTACTTTTGTTCCGGTAACGTTTGATTTACAAATTAAGCACTGGTTGTCATTGAATATTTTCCACAACAGAATGACAGTAAAAGTACCAGTAACAATTTTAGATCTATTTAAGTTTGTTTTTAATACATTTTCCAATAAAATCAACAAATATTCATACTTTTTTGCTATTTTTTTCTTAATTCAGAAACAAAATGGTGTTGTTGTTTTTTTTTTCAAAAATGACAACACATGTTTTCTAGTAAATATTTAGGGGAGAGAGAAAAAACATCACTGACTTAAATCTGAAGAAATTCAGATATCATCTAACAGGGTTCCTTAGAATGACTTTTTTC
>SSNS01000683.1:28525-71041 GCA_006937985.1 Aphyosemion australe | reverse complement strand
TGAAGTAATGTTAATTTTTTCTAATTTTTTTCACATTAAGAAATGCAATTTTTATCTTCCTAAATCATATAGAAAATGGGGTCCTTAGAAGGTAGGTGTTCTTCAGGGGCCCTAAGAAGGTCACAAAAACAAGAATGTGTGTGTGTGTGTGTGTGTGTGTGTGTGTGTGTGTGTGTGTGTGTGTGTGTGTGTGTGTGTGTGTGTGTGTGTGTGTGTGTGTGTGTGTGTGATGTCCCCATTTGGGTTGGTTATTAGGATAATTAAGTAATTTGCCAGTTGTTTCTCCTTTGAATCAGAAGGGTGTAGAATGTTTTTTTTTTGTTGCATCCTTTGTAAGGTTACTTGTACATCAGGTGAACTAGTCAATCCAAGTTGATCTTATATGTCAGGAGAGAGACCTGGCTGGCACCCCACTGCTTAAGGTACAGAACCGTTACACCTTGTTGTTGTTGTTGAATAAGACAACTTGGGTGGTCAACAGCAGCATGCCAAAAAGTCAAAGCCGTGTGTGACCTACTTTTTATGTAAATTAGAAAGTTGGAAAAAGGCGAGAGAAAACCTCCTGTTCTGAGAAAGTCTTCCTTAACATGTCATAAGGGGGAGCCACGCCTCCTCAAACCTGCATGTGTCTGAGGCCTTCTGGGGAAACTAACCAATCAGCATGTCCTGGCTGAGTGGGAGGGGTCAGCAGCTCTTTTCACTGAAGGCCTGAGTAAGGGGGTTTAGAATGGCCTGTATCAGGGCTCCTGGGACAGATGAAAGCCAAAAAAAATGTTCTTATGCTTTTTGGAGGCTCAAAGCTCTGTTTTAGATTGTTGATTAACTGCATTCTAGGACACCTTTAAAATAACCACAAAAACTCCTCACTGCCATGGATTAGTAGTGAAATACACCAGCTGATGAAAGAGAGAGATTTGGCACTAAAAATTCTCTGAGTACAAAGTCAAACACAGACAATCTCATTTTTAAAGGCCTCAGAAACAACGTAGTCAGTTCTTTAAGAAAAGCAAAAGCAGCCTACTTCACTGAACTGACTGCCAATCTGGAGGTAGCAGCTCGTTTCTGGTGTCACATCAACACACTTGTGAAAAAAGACTCAAACCAGAAAAAAGGACTGACTCAATTGAACATTAACGAACCCATTAAAACTGACTCAACAGCAATGGCAAATGCTCTAAACAACTACTTCATTAATTCAGTAGCATTATAATCTAATTTCAAACCAGCAAAACTCACGGAGATCCCAAGCACTGAGTCAGCAGACAGACCCTTTTACTCTCAAAATGACTGATGACTGAAACCCAGGACATCATCAACTGACTAAAAAATTTAAAAGCAGAAGGCATATTTGGTATGAACACAGAACTCATAAAGAAACACAGTGCTCTAGTATACCCTATAACCCACCTTATAGACTTATCATTTACAAAAGGGAAATTACTAGCCTAGTGAACTAGACCAAATTCTTGCCTTTCAAAGTTTGGTCTAGGCACGCTTCATTGGAACCCTCGCAGCCCGATCCACTGCTGTGGCTGTCCAATCACAGCTCGCTATAGTTTTGGTTGGGCCAATCAGCGCTCTATATTTTGGGCCAATCACAGAGGACTAGCCGATGACGTCAGTGCTGCGGCCGCGAACACAAACAACATGGCGGCAACGCAGGAACCACGTTCGTTTGAAACGGCTTTGTCATCAACATTGGATTATTTAGACTCCAACGTGCGTAAGTCTGTCGGCTATACTTAGCGGCTTCTTATTTTTATGAAACAAAGTAGTGCAGTGTCCCAGTACACCTGATATTCACATGTTTTTCATATAAAAACAACAGAAATACTTGATGTTAGACGCCATTGCTGGCTCCCTCTTTTCCGTCGCTGTGATTACATCACGTTGTTCGTTACTCTGATTGGTCCTAGCGATATCCAATTGCGTGCAGACAGTTTGAAAGACAACCGTAGATCCCGCCTCACGACTGAGAGCCGTCAATGGGTCGTGGCCAGACTATATATTCACATATATAGGATGGCTTGCCAGGCTAGAAAATTACCACACAACTTCAAAAAAGGACATAACTCCAATTCTGAAATCTGGCGACTGTGACCGAGTTAGTAACTACAGACCAATCACTATCTTACCACCCATATCCAAAGTTATTGAAAAATCAGCAGCAGAGCAGCTAATCAGTTTCCTGGACAAAAATCAGCTACATGAAGTAACCCAAACTGTTCTGGATGAACCAGAACAGTTTGGGTTTCGTTCAGGTTACTCAACCGAACTGGCTACCTCCTATCTCACCAAAACTGTTAAAAGATCTTTAGACAACGGTAATGTAGTTGGAGCAGTTTTCTTAGATCTGAAAAAAGCCTTAGACACAGTGAATCACGAGATGCTCCTACATAAACTCAGCAAATACATTTTTTCACAGACAGCTATTAACTGTTTCCAGTCATATCTAAAACACAGGGAAGAGTGTGTCAAAGTTAATGGACTTAAATCAAACATTAAAAACTACAATAGGAGTTCTACAAGGTTTCATCCTTGGTCCATTACTGTTCTGTCTGTATAGTAGAGTAGCCAAAAATTGTACTCAAGTAAGAGTAGCAGTACTTTAAAATAATACTACTCAAGTAAAAGTGAAAAGTAGTCATCCAAAAAATTACCCAAGTAAGAGTAAAAAAGTAGCTGGTGAAAAGAATACTCACTGAGTACTGAGTACAAGTACTGGTTGTAATGATTTATTTTACTCACACAACACACACCACTGTCCATTGTTGTTCTGGTCACTTTGTCCCTGATGTGATACTGAGAGTGTATTTCTTCTAACGCTGCAGCAAGAACAGCAAATGTGTGTGAACCTTTAAGAGGTCTACACGCCATTGCAGCTGAATGCCGTTCCAAAGAGTTCCAGTATCCAGTGACAATTAACTCCAAAAAAAACTTTGTTGTCTGGCAGACCAGCAGTCTGTTGTGGAAGCAACATAGCTCACTGCGCTCAGGTTTTTATGATGATAGATGCTCTGCATGTTCTGTGCAACTTCTTGTACTTTTGAGCATAATGTTTTCCTTGTCATCACTGTACTCTCCCTTTGATGTGGTTCAACCAAGTCTTTGCAAAGTAGCTTTTTCAGCCATTGCAACGTTTGCTTTAGGGATCATAATTAACAGTCTTTCATCTGGTGTAGAAGAAAGCTGCGGTCCAGCCAAATCTGAAAAAGCTTGGGCTAGATCCATCAATCTTAGCCAAATACAGACCTATCTCAAAACTTCCATTTCTCTCAAAGGCACTTGAGAAGGTTGTGTACACACAGTTCTTTGATTTTATTAATTGAGAACAACTTAATGGAAATGTTTCATTCGGGGTTTAGGCCAGGGTACAGTACTGAAACTGCTCTTTTCAATTGTGTCGAATGACAACTTTTTAGCTAGTGATGTGGGCAGTACCATCTTCCCACTTTTACTAGACTTGACAACAACCTTTGATTCAATCGACCACAAAATACTTTTGCATCAGTTGCAACACTGGGTTGGAATTACAGGCTTGGCTCTCTGGTGGCTGCAATCTTATCTGCACAATAGGACTTTTAGTGTTTGGACAGGGGAAATCCCCTCTTCTTGGAAGAACCTTAAAGGAGACATATCATGAAAAACCCACTTTTTATCCCTTAATACAGTATTTTTCACATTTTAAGTGTCTAAGTGTACAAAAAGTATTATATTATTCACTATAGGTGCTATTTCTGTATTTAATTATAAGGTTTTGGTCATATTTGTCCCTCGGTTCAGTTTTTAAATTTGACTATTACATATTTTTACTATGTCGTCACGATAACTTCCAAATATGGTCTTGGACCTCCGGCTACACAGAAAGTAAATCTGTAATTTTTTCTTCTCGCTAAGATTTTTGTAGTCCAATCTGGAGAATGAATAACAGTGGCGGCCGGTGACTTTTTTTTTGGGTGGGGCGCTAACCACATATCACCACTAGGGGACGCAAAATTACCATTGATTCTTAAGCATCAGCGTCACACAACTGACGGTCACAGTAGCGCTTCCGGCAACAAAGTTATTCAAACGGTTTTCGAATATATTAAGCATGTTTTTGACAAAAACATTCATCCATTCACCCATATATTACACAAACTGCACACACGCTTAAGGGGAGTAGGCTAAATCTAATCAATAGAATCCACTTTCTACAAACAGAACACCCATAAGCTGTAAATAAACGTGAGGCCGTAAAATAGACGCTACACGTATCCAGAAAAACACACAGTGACACAACGCAAGATATTCACAGAAGCAGCCGGCGTTTAGATTAAAGCCCAGACTCACAAACAAGAAGTTCCACTTAGTTCAAACCGTATGGAGCGGTGCTAGCCGCTAACGAGGCAGCATGCTGTTTCCTGAAGCCAAAAGCTAAAATGAGGCTTACCTGTTACCTGAGTTTGCCCACCCGCGTTCATCATTTTCCTGTTTACGTGGATTCTCTCCCTGTGATTGGTTAACACGAAAGCCAGCCAGCTGAAAAAAACTCAACAACAAGCAATTCGATTGGCTGAGGTTTCACACATTGGAACCTACTAGTAGCGTTTGCTACGTCAGGTTTTGAAGCAATTAACTTTATTTGTCACTGATGATTTCACAATTATAGCAAAGATGGCTAAAAGGTTGGACAACAAAAAAATATTCAGTGGAAGTAGTGTGTTGCTGCCGTGACAAATTGGCACAGATGGAGCCACACTGTGCCAGCCTGTGGAAAGTTTTCCCCTCAGGGCGGGGTGAACAACCTGACCAATCAGCGATCTCCTCCCCCTGGTCTGAGCAGAATTCACCCGGTGAGGCGGCGACGATCGCTAAAAGATGCGACCAACCGCTCTCCTATTCTTTCTCGTTGTGGACGGTTTGGGGACCCACTGCACATGCGCCAGTTAGCCCATATTAAGTCAATGGTAAAGATTGCTGCGCCCGCGAGAGGACACGTGACAAGTACGTCGACGATTCGGCCGTGTTAAAAGTAAAAAAAAACATTATTAAACACAGATTACACACAGCACTTAGTCCATATGGTGTGTATAGATCGTTTAGTTCACTTTTTATGTTTTTTTAAATATATTTTGTGATTCCTATCTTCTTCTTCTCCTTCCTGTGAGTGGTGGGGCGGCGCCCTAGCGCCCCCTATGGACGAGCCGCCACTGATGAATAAGTCAGGAGTGGAGAGTCCCAAATGTTCGTTTTTCTGAGCCACACAAGTTTTATTCCCTTTAAGGACGAGTGCTGTGGCAGTATTTTCACTTGTCAGGCTGGTGACTACTGCTAAAAAAAACCACAGAAGGAGGCGTGAACCGGCCGTGACCAGGCTAAGATCGGGCCGGCAGACGGGTACTTTCCCAGTGCAGGGCAGCAGACAGACAGACAGACAGACAGCATATGAAGTCCTCCAGCACGGTCCGGAGAAGGAATTAGACGGGTCATTTCTTCTGAATATGGCAGTAACGGACACAGTAGCAAGCGGTAAGCTTCATATAACTCTAAAATGTCGGCAAACTTTCCTTTAGAATTGTATTTATGGGCTACTGTTTTGCTAGCATTAGCATCGGGCCTGTTTAAGCTAGCGCTATGTGTTAGTTATTTAGTAACTAGATAAATGTGGAAAAACGTGATCTGCAAATTCTCATGAACGCCTTTTATCATACCAGATATTTGCTCACACTTTGTAGCCCAGCAGAGACTCTCTCTTACTTTTTGAGAGTGAAGTAAACCCATACTTGCCAACCTTGAGACCTCGGAATTAGGGAGACATTCAAAAGGGCCGGGGGGGGGGGGGGGGGGGATATACATATACACTCACAGATGAAAAATTTTTTATTTGACGTAATAATTATAAAACATGGGACACAGTCTTAGCTGCCCCAGATTTGGTCCAGGAAAACAATAATCCCCAGACTGCTATATAATTTTTTACTTTATAATCACTATACTGTAGATAATTTATTGATGCCCTGTTTAAACTAAGTTGTAAATGGGGCCCATATAGCATATATATTGATTGTTTCATCTCCTTTGATTCAGTAGATTTTCACAAAAGAATTTTATGATTTTCTTTCCTTAACAGAATGGACACGTAGGGAGCATACAGTCTATTCTACACATTATTGAAATAGAAATACAAGAACATTTTTTTTAGCCTATGTGAGTTATCAGACTTCCAACTTAGTATCTTTAAATGTATATTTTGGCCAAATCCACCTGTTAAGATGCAGCAATGTTTTTCCACAGACCTGCAGTGTTGTGAGTTTCATGAGCCCACCGAGTTTAAATAACTTAGTTCTGCTCTTGAGTATCAACAGTGATGCTCATAAACCTTTAGATGGACTTAAACTGTTATGCTGTTGGTTTAAAAAGCAGGAATGTGATCCGTTATTACGAACCAGGCAGCAGAGAACGTAATAGACTTTAAAACATTCGTCTTAACTGTGTTAAAAAACGTCAATTATTTCATTTATCTGCCCAAAGTCGTGGCTTTTTCACTGATAAGAAACTTGTTAATAACGCGAATATATTTTAATTTAGCCTCGGCGCTCTTATTTCTAATCATTTACTTCCTTAACGAGTGGCTGAGCGCTGCGCGCTCCCGCTGCAGGAAAGTGCAGAGCAGAGCTGAGTGAAGTTAGCTTCCCACCCACGAATGGTTAGTGCTACGTTTGTGCTGGAAGCTGCTGAAGGTGGTTTGCTGAGCAGCATGCGCGCTGCCGCTGGAACACAGACAGCAGCAGCGGTTAGGCAGAAATTTGCAGTGTTGTCTGGGTGGAAATCGGGAGAAATTCGGGAGAATAGTGGCGGCGGGAGATTTTCGGGAGGGGGCGCTGAAAATCGGGAGTCTCCCGGAAAATTCGGGAGGGTTGGCAAGTATGAGTAAACCTAGCATGCTGCAAATGTCATGCAAAAATACAGCGCGAAATAAGGTCGTTAAAATGCGTCAACACAGTGGATTTAATACAAGTTTTAAAGAACAATCTCTGGGTGAAGTGAAGTGAGGTTTCATGGCTCACTGCAGAAATAAAAACTAGCTCGGATCAAGTCAGACACAGCTAAACTAACACTGTATGAGCGTGACTGTCAGAAAGCTGCTAAAATAACCTGCAAAATAATTTTAACAAAAGAAAAAATGCACCTTTGCTTTTNTTGGTTAAAATAGTGCCTAAAGGGATAATATAGATAGAGAAAAGCAGTGGACCGAGTATTGAACCTTGTGGAACACCCCAAGGAAGTGGAAGGTAAGGGGAGGAACAGTCACCAGCGTGAATGCTGAAACATCTGTTTGTCAAATATGATTTAAACCAGTTTAGAGCCTGCCCGTCAATTCCAACCCACGACTCTAATCTGCCTAGAAGAATATTGTGGTCTACTGTGTCAAAAGCTGCCGAGAGATCAAGGAGTAATAGTGGTACATGGGACCCAGCATCAGTTGCTACCAGAATGTCATTCAGCACACGAATATGAGCTGATTCTGTGCTGTAATTAGGCCTGAAAGCAGATTGGAAGTGGTCGTATAAGTTGTTGTCCTCGAGATGGCATGAGAGTTGAGCATGAACTACTTTCTCAATCACTTTAGATAGAAAGGGGAGCTTGGATATCGGGTGGTAATTTGCACAGATAGCAGGATCTAGGCCAGGCTTCTTCAGGAGCGGTTGAACGACCGCCTTCTTAAAAGCTGCAGGAAACACTCTAGAGGACAGGCTGGTGTTAACAATAGTCAGAATTGTTGGACCTAGTACAGATAGGGTCCCAGGTACAAGCCGTGCTGGAATGGAATCCTCTGGAGAGCCTGACAGTTTCATGGACCTAATCAGCTTGTCTAGTTCACTGAGTGAGAGAGGAATAAATGAAGAGAGTTGAGACTGATGGTGAATGTCATGCTGAAAAACTGGACTTTGGGAAATGAGATGGTGCCTGATGTTCTGAATCTTTTGCAGAAAAAAATTCTGGAACTCTGAGCACAGAGCAGTTGTGGGCAGTGGAGGGGTCCTTGCTTCATTTAACGAGAGGACAGAGTTTATGATAGTAAATAGTTTTCTTTGATCACCATGATGCATATAAATGATATTAGCAAAGTATTTATTTCGGGCTGCCCTGACAGCTTTCTGGTAGGTGGCTAGGGAGTCTTGGACTAGATCTAAGGATATATGAAGCTTATCCTTTTTCCATTTTCGCTCAAATGCTCTACACTGGCGCCTGAGAGCCCGCGTGTTATCGTTTAGCCAGGGATCAGAGATGATCTTTTTCCGCCTTTTTCTACGAGGTGCAACCGAGTCCAGAGCAACAGAACAAAGAGTGTTAAAAGAATTAACCATCTCATCAACCCCCATAGACTGAGACAAGGAAGTAAATGCGGTGGATAAGGCAGCTTCCAGGCAAGATGACAGCATGACAGGGGTGGATGGGGAAATATGTCTAACACAGCGTTTTGTCTGACACTTTCTGGAGAAAGGAGTTAAGTCAGGGATATTAAAAATGATCGGATAATGATCAGAGACACATACTGAGTCCACAGTCAAATCAGAGACACACAGTCCAAATGATAAAACTAAATCCAGTATGTGCGAGTGCTCATGGGTGGGGTCTTTGACCATTTGGTGAAGCCCATAAGAGTCTAAAATGTCCAAAAAATCCTTCACCAAAGGCTTTGAGGGACAGCATACATGTATGTTGAAATCACCAAGGATTAACCCGCGATCATATTTTGGGAGAAAATCAGTTAGGAAATCAGAAAATTCATTTAGAAAGCCAGAGTTATATTTGGGTGGTCGATAACAGAGAGCACACAGTAGTGGTGGGGAAACATCCAACTCAAATGCCATCAACTCAAAGCTAGTAGGAGTCACAAAACCAGAAAGAGGTTTCAGATGGAGGGAAGATTTGTATAGAGTTAGCAGGCCCCGCCGCGGCCAGAGAGTCTAGGCTCATTTAAAACACAACAGTCCGGAGGACACAGTTCTGATTGAAAAGCCGACTCACCAATCTGGACCCACGTTTCCGTCATGAGGAACATGTGTGCCTCTTTGTCAATGAAGTAATCCTTCAGAATCGCCGTTTTATTCCTGATCGACCGTGTATTCAGAAGAGCAATCCTTAAGGGCGGAGAAAGCGTCCGGTCTGCTGGTTGAGGAAGCGCATCCAACCTGATCATCTTCGGATAGCAGAGGTTAGCATGGTTAGCCCCGCTTGTACGCCGAAACCAGCGGCTCTGATCCGTGACGTGTACGGAAGAGCCAGGTGTCATCGGACTGAGGACCTGAATGGGGTGCATCTGCTGGTTCCAAGGATGAGGGTCCAGAGACAGGGAAGAGAGAAACTTCCCGGACGATATCCTCAAAACAGTTCTTAGCCTCACCCGGTGACCCCCGCGCTTGCCACGTCTGCGACGCTTCCTCTGGTGCCACGCTGGGCGAGGAGAGCTGAGTAAGAATGCCGGGACAGCAAAAAACAGCGAGCCAAAAGATTTTCCAAACTCCCGGCTGTGGAAAAGGGTAGATCCACCTTTCGGTCGGAGATTGAGGAGGGTGAGTTGGTCATAAGAAATTGCTGAACATGGAGCAGACAGTGAACAGCTAAAACATAAAAAAATAAAAACGAGCAACGAGAGAGATAGACGTGCAGCCCAAACAGCAGGCGCCATCTTTTAAAATACATCAAACATGTAATTCATTAAGGATGAATTGATTTGCTCTCCCTGTACCAACTCGGAGTTTATGATTTTCGTGACGAACACCTGTCCTGGTTTCCTCCTTTCCCCCTTCCCTGAAGTCATGATTAATGAAGCTTTCATAGAAAATGGTGACAAGTTATGAAAGTGGATGATATTTCATGCATGTTATGTATACATACCATAAAACAGGAGGGATTATGTTATAGCATTTCTAAGTCCTGTACTGCTTCTGTATTTCCTGTGCACCGCATCTCACACACACACCACACATCATGTAAACACACCCACAGCCTTATCTCACACTTTAAATAAACTCTGTGTGAAGCCGCTCGGGGCAGACTGTACTTTGTCCTGAGTCGGTCTGTCACCCTTTGCAAACGGTTCTATGTGTCTCATTTTGTCTTTCTCCCTTATCTCCTCAGCGTCAGGTAATTAGGTTGATTGAGAAAATCCCTAACAATTAGGATGGCTGCTGAACGAGATAAACTTTTAATGGATTTCCTCACTGAAATGAGATTTGAAATGAAACATGAACTGTCTGCCCTCAGATAGGATGTCCTGGACCTGAGACAGGATGGACAGAACCTTAGGAAAGACATAGAGGATTTAGGTGAGAGGGTTCAAGCCTTAGAATCATCATCATCCTCATCATCTTCCGTGCCATTGCAGGTTTTGCCTTTCACCTCAGCTGATTCTTTTTCAGATATTGAGCCCAACCCACAACCACAAGTTTTGCTCCTTGCTTCTGGACTTCAGGATGCAGATTCCCTTCTTGCTCCTGATGTTCCAGTGACCGATTCAACAGATAACGAGAGTGATCCGGAGTCCCCAGATGACCTGTCAGCCATGCTGTTTTTGGGTCAACTCAAGTCACAAGGTGGGGCAGGGAAGCCCTATGTGCCTGTATACCTCGAGCAGGTGCTCCCCTGTGACGCTCTTCTGGACACCGGCTCAGACTTCACTATCATGTCGTGTTCTCTTCTTGACCGCCTCTACCTAGCCTATGGTGGGGGGGGGGTCGACCTCCAGAACTCATTCCTTGTGCGTTGAGCGTCCGCTCATATGCTCCTGGTGACACGACCTTGTCATCCGTGTCTCTTCTTCACGTTACTGTCGGTCCTATCACGGTGAAACACCCTGTGTACATTTCTGATCTTGATTGCATCCCTTTTGTCATTGGTAATGATCTCCAGGAACATCTTATCCCTGTCTTCGACCTAGGGGGGAACAGACTTTGGGCTGGTGGTGGAGACCCCCTGCCCATTGAGCTCCCTCCTGACCCTGACCTCCGCTGTCTTGCAGTTGATGGTCCTGAGCTTGGGGATCCGACAGGCTCCCAGCCGAGCTCAGCCCCTCCTGAACCGCTACCTCAGCATCCTTCAGAACCGCCTGAACGTGATAAGGAGATAAACGCCTTTGCAGACTCACTAGCTAAACAAGTGATGACAGGTAGACAGATGACCCTTCCGATCCACTTGCTATATCAGTCAGTTGAGACCAGTACTACTCCGGCTTGCACTAACAATCAGTACTTGCAAAACTTGAAGAACCATCTGCCTGCAGCTTTTTCTTTCGCACAGACCAATCTGGGGAAATCAGCTGAGAGCAGAAAGGCTTACTATGATCAGAAGGCCTCACATGCTGAACTTCATGTAGGTGATACGGCCTGGTATTACAACTTTGCTCCACAGTCTGGTCGTACAAAGGTCAACACTGGGAAACTGGCTAAGAAGTTTTTGCCGAAGTGGTCGGGTCCATACCTAATCACTGATAAGATCTCTCCGGTCGTGTATCAGATCAAAATATCCAAAGGTCACATAGATCCTGTGTACAAATGGGTCCACAGGAACCAGATTCAACCTCATAAAGGTTCCACAGACGCTGAGGGGGACACCACCCCTATATCAGATTACTCAACTCGACTGGCAACTAAGAGGGGTGACATGCCGTCAGCTCTCCCTCTGTTCTCTATCTCCCGTTACCCAAGTTCTGTTGTGTGTGTGATGTGTGCATGGATGTTATTCATGTGTTATCGTAACGTACAGACTTGGTTGTTGTGATGTTGTCATGCTGTGGGTTCTGAAGATCTGTGATGACAACTGATTTCATGACTGCTACACAGTAGTTATGATGAATCCAAATTCAATTTTTTATTATTATTTTGAATTCTTAGAGTGTTTTAAGTTTGATTTTCTAATTTTTGATTTCCTGATTCAATTTTAATTGATGTCCTCTGTTAGTCCCTTTGTATAACATACACATATAGGTTTTAATACTAACATTGAGTTGCTTCTAATTTTAACGTTGTGCATTTCCTAACACCTCTCTTCTTGGACTTTCTTACATTTTATTCCACTACTGACATTTATTAGGTTTACACACTTCCTTTTATATTTTTCTCTTTATTTTAGTTTTTTTTTTGTTGTTGTTATGAGCCACTGAACTTTTTATTGGCTCTTCCTTAGTTGCACTTACACTTAAACATAAACGTTACGCCTATTCTAGGTTTTTGTTTACTTTGTTTATTTGTTTTTCAACACGTTTTCCATACACGCAGTTTTCTGTTTCTACAACCTTCAGTATTCTCCATAACATACACTTAGCGTTAAAATATACACATACCACATATAGTGTACACATAGAGTTTTTTGCTTTGTTCTTTTCCATTCTGACATCAGTGGTGGGGTCTATGAACTTGATACCTGTGTGTCCTCTTTCACGATGTGCTGAGTCTACCAGTGGTCCTCGTTGGCTGAGACGACATCACACTGCCTTCTCCGTCCATCTCCTGACATCGGCTGCCTTCCTGCTCTGGTGTACTGGTCTTCTCGCTGGGGGGGGTTCCTGTCTCCTGGCTTCCTTCCGGCTTCGCAGTGGTTCGCCTGGTCCCGGCCTGCTTTTTCGCCTGGTCCTGGCCTGCGTCTCCTCCTGCCTCTGGTTTGCTGCTCTAACACCATTTGCTGGCTGGTGATTGCAAGTTGTGTTGACTGTTTGCTGAGTGAGATTTGCTTCCCTCACTCCTGCTACTCTGGAGCCTTGGAACTGACTTTGTCTCCCTCTGTTGAGTCCACAGGGCCTATTGGTTGGTCAAACGTCTCGGGGTCTTCTACCCGTGACCCCATGACCTTGGAGGGGGGGATTTGTAGCGACATCAATCCATGGTTTTTCTCCTAAATGAACTGTGTAACACTTTACCTTACAGACCACGCCAAGGCTGCAGAAGAGACTCTGATATCTGTCCAGAGTCATGTGCTTCTTAGTTTGGTCTAAGTGCCGCTAGCTTATCCAGCAGGTGACATCACGACTCGAGGAAGAAACTCAAGGATTCTGCAAAGACCTTTCCTATCTCTTTCTCAAATAAAGTTCATCTTTCCTGACTCGTGAAATACTTTTACAAATATAACCTCAATGTATAATCATACTGTTTGAATCATCATTATGTGAAATTTGAATCATCATATAATATAATGAATGATGGAGGAAATAAATGTTCCTGTTTTCATATCTTTAATTACACATTTAGGATTCATTCAAGTAATGCTAATCATCATCTGATAAATATCCACAAATAATAGTATCGTGTTTGAATATTTAATTCACACTCACATTAAGTTAATAAGTCACACCACATTAAGCTGATTCATCCTTAAGTGTTGATGAAACTGGTGTCTGAGGTAACTTGGTAACGCCTACTCTAATGTGTCCAAATTTGATTTGCTCAAATTCATAAACAATTAGAATAATAAAACCTCCGGCTCAGCCAGAACACTTCAGTTCCTAAAAGAGTTCCTAAAGGAGTTCCTGAAACAACTAAGTTCTGACTAGGTCACCTCCTCTCAAAGGGGTGAGCCTAAGACAACAAGCTATGCTTCCTTGGTTTGGCCGGCCGGGGAAAAGCAACGCTTAATAATTAATAATATAAGGAACCATCCTCTTCTTTTTGATCGAGATCAACTATTTTTGTGAACTGCCTCTAAGCTAAACCAAATCCACCAGACGAGCAGTCACCTGGAAGTCACCCAGACCAAGGCTGGATTATCCAATGGGCATTATGGGCACTGGCCCAGGGGCCCACACCCACTAGGGGCCCATCTGAGCAGCCCAAGGAAGGGGAATAAGAGAGGTCTAACAGAAAAACACCAGGGAGACATTTATTATACTGTAACTGAATCAGCTACCGGGCAACACACACACCGCAAAGATGATCAATTAAAAGACTTTATTTTACATGTTACTCCATCCTTTTTTCCAAGTCTGTGCGCCTCTCTTGCGCTCGCTCCAGCGTCTCCTCAGGTACGGAGAGGGTTAGGGTTAGGGTTATCTGTGCTCCAGATGCTTCTCGCTGACCTGCGCACAGCCCCAGTAACATTCTTAAAGTCACAAAGTAAATCATTAACACGCCTGACGCGCTCTGCCTCAGCAGAGCTCACAATATTTTACTCGGTACAAATGTCAGAAACGTACATTACAACACATTTTAACCAGGAATCAATTAGTGGGTTTTCTTCGGGGTTCTGATTACGGGGGAGCCTGAAAAAAGGTCCAGTTTCAATATAACATTATTTCTATGGACTCTAGCGCACCAGGACTTCTTTAGAGCAGAGAGGACAGAGACGCTGATTGTCGCGTTCCAGGCTGCTTTCTGCGCACCGCGAGGTCCGCGACCACAAAGTCACGCCACCAAAAGAAAACAACACGAGATCGTTCATGTCCGCTCATAAATATTCTGGTACTTTCTCTTTTATTCATGCTTGACGTGCTCTGCCTCAGCGGAGTTCATCTGTGCCCCGGTGACATCACCTCACTGCTGCGGGCGCGCAAGTGCGCATTTCGCTCTTTTTGCGGAGCAGATCCATGAACTGCTGTGCTGCGGTTATTTCACCTCTCTGCCTTGGCTGCTGGCTGCACTCACTTTCAGCTGCTTAGTTCATAGCGCATGAAGTGGAAAAAGTCAAAAAGCCTGGAAGCGGATTTTCTGGAGGATTTAGAGGAGATGCAGAAAGATCAGAGAAAGACAGGAAAACAGTCAAATAAAAACCAAGAAACCAAAACAAAGTGCTTGAGAATGAAAAGGCATAAAGCAACAATCTATAAGTATTATTTACATATTTGAAACAATTCAGATCACCTTCAAAGCTCAGCCCCACACCCAGGGCCGGTTCAAGGCATTTGGGGGCTCAAGGCAAAATGGACTTGTGGGCCCCCTCCAAAACGTTGAGTTTGTGCGCTCCCAAAAAACCAAATTGTGAACTTTTGTGGTTTATCTCTTATGAAATAAATATGACTTTTATAGCATTACCCCAAACCTCCACACCATAAGTTATATAAGGTAACATTAAAGATGAATACAGCAGGAACAGAGCCTTATTAAGCACGTAAAACATGTTTTACCAAATGCTGCAATCGTCTTTTCCAGTTTTTATCTAACTTTATTTTGGATTTCCAGCAGATTTTACGGTCCTGTATCAGTCCAAGAAACTTGATTTCTACAATAAACATAGTAATATCAAATAATAATAATAATAATTATTATTATTATTAGTAGTAGTAGTAGTATTCATATTATTGTAAATGTATTTATTTATTATGTAGAAGGAAAGCGTTTTCACATGACATTTAGCATTTAGTATCTGATGCATTAAAGGCATTGGCCAGACTCAGCATGAAACTTGTAAAATATCAGTGTAACTACACTTTAGCATGTATAAAAAATAAACTGGGTTCAGTTTTTCATTTTGTTCAGCAGTTTTGTCATAAATCATTATAGAAAATCAAAATTCTCTCCTCCAAACACTGAAAAGCGCTGGTTCTGCACACGTCACTCAAATACGTGTAAGAAGGCACTGTTCCTGCTGCTTACTAGGAGATTAGTTGTATTTTGCTCAACTTTTTGCTCTCAATGCGTACAGATAATCACGTTTACAGCTGCAGCAAAAAGTCTGAGCCATATGTTGGAGTCCTACACGCATTTTTCTAACTAACGTGGCAACATTAAAGTAATTTACTGTTTGTGAGGAGAATTGCAGCGAGCTGTAAGCTTCAGTCAGATCTGCAGTGACCATTACAACACAGCTGATGCACAGACTGCAGGGGCTGGTCAGGGCTGTTCGCTCAGAGGTTTGATCTAAAAATATAATCAACATATTCCAACTATAAATCCACCTAGAACCACTACCGGTCCTTCTGGACTCCAAGTCCCATTAGCATGATAGCAGCCGCATGGCTAAACGTGTTAGTTAGAAGGGGGGGCCTTTCGGCACTTTGTGCCCAGGGGCCCTTGCAATCATAATCCGGCCCTGACCCAGATCATCGGTTCGTATCAGGGCTGCTACAGCTCTTCATACCTCAGGCCTCCTCACTGACACTCGTCAGCCACGACCTCTACTGACCCTTGAGTCACCGGGAGCTTCCACACACAAGGTGAAGTAGCCCTGCATGCTGGTGTCAAATGGTCTTTATTAATTTGATAACTTATTAAAACATCCAGATTTGATTTAACCCAGACATCATAGGATCTAAGACACTTAATGCTGATTAGGCAACCTCATCTAGCTTGCACTACATCACCTCATTAATTGTCTCAGTATCTTGTTTATAACCATCATTCATAGTAATTGTCCTGTGTCATCATTGATTGAGAAACATAGTATTAAATTTATTTTTATAACTATTTTCTTGACTCTGTCTGAATTATTCTGAAGTGTGCAGATTACTTACAGGTAAAAGAACCTATATTAATGTTAAATTAACATTCAAAGATCATTAAGATTAATAATTCATATTTATATACATCTTTAAATATGTGGCAATAGCCCTCACGCTACAAATCTGATCATTTTATATAAGTAATTTAATGAAAAATAGTTTGTTTTTCAATAGCTTCCAGATAAATTGATCAAAATACTCAAACCCAATTTCCAATGGTGTTACTAAGCTAGACCAATGAGACACAGCAGTTTCTAACATATTATGCAATTTGATCTTTTTTAATTAAGATTTTTATAGAAAATTAAGTAATTTTCTTCAAAAGCTTCCAGGTAAATTAACAAATTACTCAAAATTAATTCACAGTTTTGTTACTAAGCTATATTAATGAGACACCACAGTTTTTAACATGTTTAATTTAAAGAGATCATTTTTATTAATATTTTATGATAATTTCTGTATTTTGCTTCAAAAGCATCCAGGTTTTGTGATCAAATGACTCAAAATCAAATGTCAGTTGTTATTTAATTAGACCACAGCAGTTTTTAACAAATTTCATTGAGTCAGATNGGGCATAGTAAGGGACAGGGAGAAAGAGAGAGAGGGAGGGAGGAAGACAGAGAGAGAGAGAAACAGAGAACGAGAGAGATAAAGAGAGGGGTAGGGAGGAAGGAAGGGAGGGAGAGAGAAAGAGGGAGACAGAGAGAAACACACAGAGAGAGAGAGTGAGTATTGGGTCTGGGTCCTGATCCTGATTCAGGTCCGGGTATTTGTTCTGTTCCTATATCTCATCTAACCCTGGCCCTAGTCTTGCCCTGGTTCTGATCCACATGCTGGTTCTGGTGTTGGTTCTGATCCTGGTTCTGGTCTTAAACCAGATGCTGGTTCTGATACTGGTTTGCTGAAACAAGCAGACAGACTGATAGAGAGGCCACAAGTCTCCAGTAGGAATGTACTTAAAATAGCTTTTCCGTATATCCGCTCTCAGACAGTAAATAGCGGGAAAAGTCTGAACCAATCAGAAAGCTCCATTATCACACCACTGCTCTGCTGCTGTTAGATGCAGCAGACAGGCCCCTTAATGAGGAAGGCTTTGGATCTGTGCTTCAGATGTCCGATCTGAGGCCTCCAACTTCTCATCACCATTAGAAAAGTATAGCACCGATTTGAAAAATTCCAAAAGCGTCAGCATCAGAAGGCTTTGGTGGTGCTGTATTTAATTTTTTGTGTGCCTACCTAGAATATTTGTAGGAGAAATGATGAGATGATTTCTACTGTCTGGAGAAAATGTCTGTTTTTTATGGGAGGAAAATGTGGCTGAATCCTCTTTCAGATGCTTGTAACTCAACAACCGTGACAGATACAGCTAAAACGAAGACATCCCATCGAAGCGGACGAGTAAAACTACTGTTTTTGAGTAATTGATGGGTGTACTCAAAAAAAATGTGGTCGTAGCAGATTTTTGTTTAGAGAAAATGTCTGAAACTGGCGATTTCATGATCTGCAGCTTCAAACGTCAAATTGCAGGCCTCGAACGTCTCATCACCATTCAAAAGGTATTACACCAATTCGAAAAATTCCAAAACCGTAAGTGGCTGAAGGCTTTGATGGTGCTCTGTGTGAATTTTTGTGTGGCTACGTTGAATATTGTAGGAGATATGACGATACAATTTCAGCTCTCAGACAGCGATCGAAGCACAAGCTCTGAGAATCATTTGTATGGCTGCCAATGGGAGAAAATTTGGCTCAGTCCTCCTGAGCCTCGTAGCGCAAAAACCGTGGCAGCTACAGAAAAACCGAAGCCATCCCATCGAAGCAGACAAAAAAACCTACTGTTTTTGAAAAAAATACGCATCTACCCAAAAAGATGTGGTCGTAGCAGAATTTAGTTTTCTGGATTCAGATCTGAAGCTGTCAGTCACAGTGGGAAAGGCATGACCATATATGGGACAGCACAACTCAGCTGCTGGAAGGAGAAATATTTTAAAACCTTTCCAAACTAGTTAACGCTACGACCACAATGTTTGGAGTACGTCCATAAATTATACATCAAAACGGAGGAAAATCCGTCAGCTTTCATCCAGCGCAAGTCTCATTTCCATCGGTTCTACGGTTCTCTCAGGACACGGTCTGAAGTCGAGTAAAGTCTGTTTTTGGCCCTATTCTTTTGAATGGGGGGAGGAGGAGACGTTCCTGAACTTTCCAAAATCGTACCTCAAGTTTAACCTGTGATTGTAGAAAAACCGAAAAGATATCAAGAAGCAGAGTCATTCGAGAATAGTTTAACTTGTTCTGAGTTTGTTAAAAGTTGAATGAAGTCTCTAGGTTGAAGTTAACCCTGGCAAGTAAGAGGTCAAAAAGATGAACGATTTTGTGCAAAATTGAGCGATTTTAAGCATTTTCCATTCATTTCAATGGGCTGAAAAATCGCAGAAAACGCTGAATAAATCGGAAACGGTTGAAGATATCAATACCAAGAGATATAGCCGGAAAGAGCTGAACAGTTTGATACCAAACTTGCTGAAATAGCTGAAAAACTGTAGGAGGAGATACAGTTCAAAAAACGTACGGAAACTGAAAAAGTGGAGGAGGAGAAAAACAATACTTTGAATGCTTTACCAAGCATTCAAACTAAATAGTTTGTTTTTCAATAGCTTCCAGATAAATTGATCAAAATACTCAAACCCAATTTCCAATGGTGTTACTAAGCTAGACCAATGAGACACAGCAGTTTCTAACATATTATGCAATTTGATCTTTTTTAATTAAGATTTTTATAGAAAATTAAGTAATTTTCTTCAAAAGCTTCCAGGTAAATTAACAAATTACTCAAAATTAATTCACAGTTTTGTTACCAAGCTATATTAATGAGACACCACAGTTTTTAACATGTTTAATTTAAAGAGATCATTTTTATTAATATTTTATGATAATTTCTGTATTTTGATTCAAAAGCATCCAGGTTTTGTGATCAAATGACTCAAAATCAAATGTCAGTTGTTATTTAATTAGACCACAGCAGTTTTTAACAAATTTCATTGAGTCAGATTTTTAAAAAATATTTAAATAACATTACTCATCACTTCCAACAACCAGCGCATTTTACGTTCCAGTAACCTATCTCTATGGTTATTCCCAAAGCTCGCACCTGCTTTGGCCGCTCCTCATTCCAGTTTGCTGCTCCCAATGACTGGAATGAACTGCAAAAATCACTAAAGCTCACTACCTACATTCCATTATCTACCTTCAATAATTCATTGCAATCAATAGTTTCTGATCAATGTGTCTGCTTCGGCGTACTTAAAGATTGTTTTAAGTCTGTTTTGATGGCTTGTACATATTATATATGAAAACAGTCCATTGTCTTTATGTCTAGCTGTTTTATCTTATTTTTATCTTGCATTTTTTATCTTATCTGTTTTTCTTTGGTGTAAAGCTAACTGTGTGTCTGTTGCTGCTGCCTGTTGGCCAGATCGTTGTTGTAAATGAGAATGAGTTCTCAATCGACTCATCTGGATAAATAAAGGTTAAATAAAATATAAAATAAAATAAAATAACAAATAACTAATTTGTCTTAAATAGCTTCCAAATAAATTGATCAATGACCCCAAATCAATTCCATTCCAAAGGAATGCTTGGTAGTACCAAGCTGCCACCTCTGGGAATTGGTTTTGAGTATTTTCTTTATCATTTTACCTAGAAGCTTTTGAAAAAATTATATATTTTTAATGAAAATCCTAACAAAAAAGATCAGATTGTATGAAGTATGTCAAAAAAACGTTATGTCTTGTTGGTCTAGTTTAGGAACAGAACTGAGAATTTTGAATAATTTAATCAATGAAGCTGGAAGCTTTTGACTTTTTGTATGCGTTCTCAAATGACTAGAAATTGTTGACGGTCCCTAAGCGAACCACTGCTTTCATGAGCGAGTCCTCGGAACACAGCTGACCGCCGTCTCTCTCTGGCGCAGCGCGCACACACATCATAGCGCACGGCATATAAACCGATGATATAAACTCATCGGTGACCCTAGTGAACTGTGGACTAATGTCTGTTGAATATCCACTGTCCAACTAACCTCACTGTGGTGCTTTTTCAGCGTGAAAAATTGGAAGTGTGGCGTGAGAGCGTGTGAAGGGGGTCAGATGCGTGTGTCTCACGCTCAATGCGTGAGTGTTGGCAGCCCTGTCTTCACCCAAGGCTTGCTTTTCTTAAATTAAGATCTTTATTGTTTTATCAGCATAACTACAAAATACAAAAAGAGAAAAAAAAATATTACTGACTATTACAGACATCTTAGCGTCACGCTTAGCAATTAGCCTCGCTTAGCGATTAGCCTCGCTTAGCATTTGTACGCTCACGCTGCTTACATTTGATCAACTAAGTAACTTTAACACACGCCCAAACATTCGCTAAACAAACCCATAGTTACAAAGACTATCGCAGTGACCACCCAGCAGCCTTACGGAATAACAGGGAAGCCTCCTCTCGTCAGAGCTCATTAGATGTGGCAGCGGAAAGAATCTCCGTGGATCAGCATTCCTCTGCCTGCTTTAAGGAAAGGAAGACTCGCTCCAGGTCTGTTAATTCCAACTTCAAATATTCAGATGGGATTTTTGTTCCTGTTGATCCCACGTCAGATATCCCACAGCATCTAACTGCCGCAAGTCAACCCCTGTTTGCCCCTACTACTGTCATTATTGGCGACTCTATTATTAGAAACGTGCACTTTTTTAATGCCACTACTGTATGCTTTCCAGGAGCAACAGTTCCGGTTATTTCAGACAAACTTCTGAATTTACTTCCATCCCTTCCAGAATCCATTAAAAGGGTAATTGTTCATGTGGGTTTAAATGATATCAGCAGCAAACAATCTGAACTGACAAAAAGGGATTTTGGTTTACTTTTTAATGTTCTTAAGCAGTGTGGAAAAGCTATATTTATTTCAGGCCCCATCCCCCAAGTGGTGGAGGTATTGAGCGTTTGAGCAGAGTTCTTGGACTTCATTCATGGCTTCAGTCTGCCTGCAAGGTGCAAAACTTTGCTTTTATTGATAATTTTAATTTATTTTGGAAGAGAGTCTCTCAATTTATGACAGATGGTCTTCACTTGAACAAAAGTGGTGTTGCACTGCTAGTCGCAAACCTACAACATGATGTACAATCATTTCCACAAGAATGACTAGGAACAATGTATTCCCCTGATAAAGTGCACCCGGTATGTCCATTTACTTTTTCCTATATACCGATTGAGCAAATTTATGGGAATAGGCCCTATGTCTACAACTTAAAAGAAATGAGAGCAATCTTACTAAAATTAGCAATTTCCCCTTAAAGAAACAGGGTACTTCTTTGCCCCTGTCTACTGTAAAATTTGGGCTTCTCAATGCAAGGTCTGTGATGAACAAATCATTCATTTTAAATGACTTTTTCAAAACAGACACTTGATTTTTTTGGAATCGTGGAAAGTTGGGTCCCCCTAGGGCAAACTGCAGTGCTTGTGGAATTAGTACCAGATGATTGTATCTGTTTTAATGTCCCAAGAAGTTCTGGAAAGGGTGGTGGGTTACTTTGCGTTGTCAAGAGCTGTCTGAATTGTAAACTACTGACTCCCCCAGTAGCTATTGATAGTTTTGAATATTGTTTATTTGAGTTTGGAACTGTTTCTAAACTTCTAGGAATTCTTATTTATCGTCCTCCAAAATATAATAATACGTTTTTAACTGATTTTGCAGATATGTTGGCAGCTCTACTTCCTAATTATGATCATGCAGTTATCATAGGTGATTTCAACATTCACGTATGTTGTCCAGACAAACCACTTGTCAGGGATTTCCTGGAAATTTTAGATTCTTTTAACATTGTCCTATGAAAAACATCTCCAACTCATAAGCATGGGCATACTCTTGATTTAGCCCTTTCTTCCGGAATTCCGACTATAAGTGTTAATGTGCTTGAAACTGTTTTTTCCGATCATTGTGCTCTGACGTTTGACTGTAATGTACAAACTCACATTATTCCTAAATGTGCTCCACTGGTACTATCGCGTCTTCTGAATGTACAGAAATCTTCTGAATTTATGGAGTTGTTTGCTAGACAATGGCCTATGTTGTACTCTGCACCCATAAGTCCTGAAACATTTTATGGTAAGGTCAACTCGCTGTGTACATCACTTCTTAATGAGATTGCTCCGTTCTCTGTGAGAAAATCTAGGTCTGTTTTAAAGGGGCGGTACACTGATGAAATTAGATTTATTAGGCGTGAATGCAGAAGGGCTGAAAGGAAATGGAAGAAAGACAAGCAGAAAGCTTCACGTAATATCTACAGGAGTAAATTAGAAAGATTCAATAAAGCAGTTAAGAATGCTAGAAGGAATTATATCGCAGGCATTATTTCCTCAGCATCAGGTGATCAATGGGTTCTCTTTAAAACTTTAAATGCAGTGCTAGAGCCCGTTACTGTGAATCATGCAATTAGCCTTTCGCCAGCCCCGCCCCCAGAACGGCTATCGTCCAATCATACATCATAGCAACCGTTACTATCCGACAACTCCAAACAAAATGATGAAGCTAAGCCTAATTTATAGCAATAGCCTCGATAGTAGTCGTGTCTCCTTCGTTTCCCTTCAGAACCTCCTCATCGAGCTCAACCAGCAACAGCCAAGCATGAGTGCTCCCCCCGCCCGCGGCTGGGCGGAGCTCCGCCTCCCAGACTATCCAAGACCCTTTTAGATAAGACACACCGTGCCGGCAAATCAGCGTAATATTACCTCAACCGTGTGTCTTATAAACGCACATTAAGCCTTGGCGCAACAACGAATGGTGTCAACTAAAAATGAAAGTAAACACGGGCATAAAAAGTTACACTTTANTAAACAGACTCAGCTGAGATGATAGTGATGCAGAGCGCCGGGAGCTTTTCTCCGTTAGAGCTGCCTGCAGCTCAGATCATCAGATCAGCTGGCAGCTCACAGGGACACCGCATCGCCGCCACCGCTCCTCGGATCCACGCGTCTCCGGACGCCGGACCTTCTCCCAAACTCCAAACTCCTTGTTCCCTGCTATGCTTCACTCAGTGGAGCCAACACTAATATATCCCTCCACTGCATACTGTAACCCTTTTGCCTCCATCTGGATGATATTGAGGAGAAATTGCTCCAAAAAAATGTCGCTGACACGCATCTGTCTACTTCTTTCCATCACGGAAATCTGCGGAGCTGCAGTATTTGATCCACTTATTGTCGGACTTGGCAACAGTAACTAAGGGGGGCGGGGGTCGGCGAAAGGTCAATTGAGTCCTCAGTATATAATTGTGAGAAGTTTTGTTCCTTTTTTTTGGCAAAAACAGCATCCGTTAGGTCAGGGATCGGCAACCCAAAATGTTCAAAGAGCCATATTGGACCAAAAAAACAAAACACAAATCTGTCTGGAGTCGCAAAAAATGAAAAGCCTTATATGAGCCTTATATGAAGGCAACACAGGCTGTAAGTGTTTATTAGCTATATTAGCCTATTATCAAAATGACTAAGTAGGCTACAAATACATAATGAGCATTCATGATTAAATGTTTATTACCTGCAGCATCCTGGAGAGAACAACACACCACGTGACTCTGCTGTACGATATTTGGTGCTTTACGTTTTAACTTCCATTACAATATTAATCAGTGGGATTAATTTGATCATTTCTTCTTGAGCCCATCACAGCTCACATACCTGCATAACAGAGCTGTCTGTCTGATATCGATCACATCACACGACTCATCACAGGTAGTTGAGGACGCTGGAGCTGAATTAATGTCTTTGATTTGCTGATTGGTGACGTCTCCTGTCGTTTTAATGGTCCTTGTCTTTGTGGAGAGAGGAATGTCTTTAATTTTCTGGATTATCTCGGTTTTGTGTTTGAAGTCTGAAATAGGTGCTCTGATATTTTGATGAATGAATCCTTCATGTAATCACCATCCGTGAACAGTTTTCCCTGCTTTTATCTCTCAGGTTGCAACAAAACCTGCAGCAGTAGTGGCGTTTGGAGATGTAATCCACTTCTTAAATCTACTTTTATAACCTGACACACGGGAGGCGACATGCGGCAAAAGCCAGCGGCGCCTCTGTTCCAGCAGGGTGAATAGCGAGTCCTCCGTTGTTTTGATTGGCCGTCAGATTGGAAGGAATTTTGGGTTATTAAAGCAGTTCAGAGTTGAAAAAGCGGTAGATATGAAGTCTCACAAGGTTTTGCTAGAGTTAAGTGAAGTCTTGTAAAGCTCTGGGACATCAGACATGGCAAGTATTAACTTTTCCTCCATGTTTACCCGGAGATGTACTGAGAAGCATCCTGTCCCCTCATTGGTCAGTCAATGAAACCTCCGCTGATTGGTCCTTGTCCGAGCGACAGCGGCGAAACATTGATGTTTTTCCAGGTAATCCTTCCGCGTCGACAATGAAAGCAAATAATTGGGTCCGTTCTTCCTTGAATCCTCTGTTCTCATCAGCTATCTTTCTCTTTTTCCCTTTGGGATCCACGGCCCTGACACACCCGCTGGTTTGTTTACATCCATCTGCCTGGCACTGCGCCGCCATATATCTATGGGCGCCGAGCTGAAACGTGTGTCACAGGCTATGACGCAAATTTTCGTTGACAGAAATGTTAAAATTTAATATTTATTATGCACATTTTTACAGCATTGGAAAACGTTAAGAATGTTTTTCCTCCTACAGAAACCATATTAAAACAAAAAATATATCCCCCATCCATTTTCATACATTTGTGAAGAAGCTCCAGGGAGCCACTAGGGGTCGCTAAAAGAGCCGCATGCGGCTCCAGAGCCGCAGGTTCCCGACCCCTGGGCTAGGTCATCCCTGGTGCGATCTACAACAGCTTCATTGCAGTCAACACGTTCCTGTGCTGCTGCTTTGACTCATTTACTTTAGTGTCTATCTCAGAGTTGATAGAATTGGTTTCTAAGCTTAAACCATCAGGCTCTCAATGTGATCCCATGCCAGCTTGGTTTTTTAAACATGTTTTTAATGTTTTAGCTCCAGTGATTTTAACTCTTGTGAATAACAGCTTTTCCACTTGCATGGTTCCTCACGAGCTGAAACATGCAGTTGTAAGGCCATTATTGAAGATGGAGGGGCTAGAATCAGGGATTTTAGCTAATTACAGGCCAATCTCTTATCTTCCCTTTTGTGCTAAGATTATTGAAAGTGTAATGTACAAACAACTGCTGTCATTCTTGAATGATCATGATATCCTGGAGCCTCTGCAGTCAGGATTTAGAACAAACCATAGTACTGAAACACTTTTGTAAAGGGTACTGAATGATGTATTCTTAGCTACTGACAAAGGGGATACTGTGGTTCTGATGCTCCTGGATCTTACGGTGGCTTTTGACACGGTGGATCATCAGATATTGTTGGACCGCCTAGAACAATGGGTGGGGCTCACTGGAGATGCCCTGCAGTGGATTAGATCCTATCAGACAGGTCTTTTTGTGTCTCCATGGGCACTTATGTATCAGAGAATGCTCCTTTGAAATGGGGCGTCCCTCAGGGGTCTGTTTTAGGGCTGTTGCTTTTTTCAATCTATTTGCTCTCCCTTGGAACATTATTTAGAAAACACAACATAAACTTTCATTTGTATGCCTACGACTGTCAAATTTACTTGCCAATGAACAAGGGCTCAGTTCACCTTTTAATTAACTGTTTAAGTGAGGTACGTTGTTGGATGGCTGCTAATTTTCTGTGTTTTAATGAGAAAAAGACAGAACTCATAGTTTTTTCTTCAAATGATTGCCGCATGGTGTGGATCTCATGTCTCTTGGCCATTATGAACAGACTGTAATTAATAACTTGGGTGTGAAACTGGACTCTGCTTTATCTTTTAATGCCCAAGTAAATGCAGTGGTCAAATCATGTTTTTTTCATCTACGCCGCTTGTCAAAAATCAGGTCAATGATTTCAAGGAAGGACCTAGAGATTGTCACGCATGCATTTGTTATTTCAAGACTAGATTATTGCAGCTCGCTGTATGGGGGAATGACACAATCCGAAACTGCTAGATTGCAGATTGTACAAAATGCAGCTGCAAGCAGTGCTTAATTTGTAAATCAAACGTTACCGGAACAAAAGTAGTGATGTCAGACCAGAGTTCACTAAGGACAAAACTGATGCCGGATCGCGCGGGGGGGGGGGGGGCTGGCGCTCATGTTTAATGGAGTTTTTGACGAATAACTTATAATTGTGCCCACATTCTCAAAGTTTACACAAATTTCTCACAAGGTCCTCGCATGCTGCAGAGTTGCATCAGTGGGTTTGTAGGGACCTCTGACGTTTACATACCTTTTATTGCTACAATAATTTGTTGGAATACTTACAAAAAATCATCAATGTGATTTTTTTTGCAAAATGCAAACCATTTTCTACCATGAGGTTTAGACAGTCCCTCTGCTCAGAACAAAAGGAAAATATGCCTGACAAAAATGATCAGGAAATGATTAGGGATCATCTTATAATTAAGAATTACTGTGAGACTAACTCACAGAACACCAAACATGAAAACATCTGAACATATTCCAGAGTTCTTAGGTTATTGCTGTGTTCATGCTGCTATGATGAGTTGGTTCTGATTAAACGTTTAGGAAGAGCTGGAGCTGCAGGGAGATGCAGCTTTATCTCAGCTGTTTGCTTGAATACTTTAATAAACCACTGCTAAGGTCAAAATGTTACAACTCTGCTTTAGTGCTGCAGAAATGTTACCACATTATGAAATGATCTCATCACGTGTTTGTACTCCAGCTTCCTTAAATCTTCCTCTGCCCAGATCAATATATTAGGATGACTTTGACATGAGTGAGGCTGCAGCATGCTGGTGGCCATTTCTCACCAGAAAAAAGTATTTATGTTGTTAATATTAGGTTTTAACCTTTCATTTATACAGCTACTGGTTTTAACGGAGTTAAATACTGGCGGTGGTTACGTTAAACTCCGAACTTGACTTGAAAAAAAAACACGACGAGCCTCGGGGAAAAATCTCTAAAGGCTGAAAGGAGGTAAATCTGCTACAGTCCTCGACAGAAAACCGTGTTATTTAGTGTGATTTTGTTAGATTTGACAAACTTTAAACTCAAAGCCGCTGCTCGTGAGCGCGCTGTGCGGTCCGGCTGCGGCGCTGTCAAAGCGTCTGTTTCCGCGATTGTGATTGGTCAAATGACGACACGCTAAAACAAAGATCGTTTGTGAACAAGATGAATCCCCTATTTCCCTTGTTGACTGCTGAAACCAGAACGGCTTAGTTGGCTTAAAAACGGCGATTTTGCCGAAAAGCGAAAAGTTTCGGTATGAGATTGGACAAATGAACCACTCACCCGGAAGTCCCTGCCCAACACAGCGTCCTCATTTACCCACTGTAATCATGAGGTAGCAGCGCGAGTTAACGGATCCTAGCAGACAATTACCGGAACGCGTCCCTTCAAAATAAGAGAGTTCCCGGATCTTGTTCCGGCAAGATCCGGCTCAAATTAAGCTCTGGCTGCAAGGTTCATTTATGGGGTGACAAAATAGGAGCATATATCTCCTGCTTTGAATGCTCTACGGTGGCTGCCAGTGAAATATTGCATTGAAATGAAAATCCTTGTTTATGTTTTCCAGTCACTTGCAGGACTAATGCCACCATATCTTTCTGAGCTTTTAATAAGGTATGTTCCAAAAAGACCTCTCCGCTCTGCAGATTGTGATTTATTGGTTGAGTCTAGTTTAACCATAGGTCCCGGGGCGAGCGCGCATTTGCAGTCCGGGCCCCAAGACTTTGGAATAAACTACCTCTAGATATCAAACGCTCAGCTAATGTTAAAAGTTTTAAGCTAAACTCAAGCAGTATTTTAAATCTATTTAACTACTTGGCAGTTTTATTTATTCTTTTATTATCTAAAACCCTGGAACGTTTGTATCCAATTTTACTATTTTATGTGTTATTTGTTTGATCTTATTTTTTTAATGTGTATTTGATTGCTTTGGGCAGTTTCATGGTTTTTATTGTTGCTTTCATTTTTAATATATGTGTTTTATTACTTTATCATGTATTGCACCTTGGGCAGCCTTGATTGGTTGTAGTATGGTGCATTATAAATAAATAAATGAATGAAATGAATGAAAGAAAAATGTTCTCCAAGGTACGAACGTATAAAGCAAAACCAGCGTGTTCATGATCCGTTTTTTTGTTCGTTTCTGCCTAAATGTAAAATGTAAACAAAGAGTGGAGGCCCAGCGGAGGAAACGGAAACTACGTCAGTGATAGCTCTGAGTTGAGAGCACTCACTCTGTCACGTTTTGTGCAAACACTATAACAAAGATTGTTTGTCACAGCGATGTCTCGCCTTGATCTGTTTTCAAAACCTAAAAGATATTAACCTTTATTAATTAACCTGTACCATTTATTAACTTATCAAACCTTTCCCACCATGAACTTAATAATTGTAGCCTAAAGGCATGACAGAGAGTTAGTCAGGATTATCTCAAGTAGAATGTCATTCAGCTGCTGTTGGAGACAAATTAAACATGACATTTTTTTCCTATTACAAACTCAAATTGAAGTAGTTGTCATTTTGCACAGATGTGTAAAGCTTAAGCATTCATGATATGAAATATGTGATGTTAGATGTAACCTAGATGATTTATTTTATTATTATTTTTATTAGGAGGGACACCGCATATATCGGTATTGGTTTATATCGGTATCGGAAATTAAGAGTTACACAATATCGGATATCGGTAAAAAAGCCAATATCGAGCATTCCTAGTTTTAACCTCTCCATTTCATTCCTTCCAGGCTCTAAGAACATAAAACCTGATGCTCTCTCCCGCCAGTTTGCTCCTGAATCAGAACCCGAGACTCCGGCCCCCATCCTTCCATCCAGCTGTTATGTGGGTGCCATTTCTTGGGACATAGAGAACATGATTTCTCAGGCCCAAATCAAGGCAAGAGCACCTGGCTGCAGACCTCCACTGTCAGGTTGCTTCCTGTGCAGGCTCCACTGTCAGAACGACCTCTACTGTCAGGCCTGTCAGGACGGGAAATGCACGGGATACATTTCAAAATAAAATGGCAAACGTACTTCCGGTTGTTATATTTCAAAATAAATGCACGAATGCCCGGGATACGTTTCAACATAAAATGCAAACGTACTTCCCGTCGTCATTTCAAAAATAAAATCCAGAATTCAGTTTCCGTTGATTCGCTCTCCTCACAAATGCATTAATTATTTAATATTACGTAAAATCTATCAATTATTTCTCTATAGTTCATATGTAGTTGTCATTTGTTTAGTAAACTTTTGTTTTGTTTGTCATAAACGTACTTCCGGTCCTCATATTTCAAAATAAAATCCCGAATGCAGTTTCGGTTGATTCGCTCTCCTTTTTATTTGAATATTTTCCTGTCCTGTCTGTCTCTGATCTTCCTGCTTCTCCTCAATCCACCAGAATAAACTGTTGCCTGACTTCCTCCTGTTTCACCTCGAGTTGCTTTTGAAGTAAATAGTTCAAATGAATCTACCGGCTGAAAAATAGTGGAGTGTGCGCTGCGCGGGTGAGGTGCAATCACCGGCGCACGGGTGACGCGCTCCGTTGCAAAGCGTGTCAGACACGAATAAAAGATACGATTAAAAGACAGAAGTAAGACAGAAGATTATATGAATGGACATGAACAATCACGTGTTAATTATATTTAATATTCACTGGATCCATACTGCCAAGTTCTCCTGTCATCCAGGAATCAGTCGAACCATCGCCCTCATAACCTGTAGATTCTGGTGGCCATCCCTGCGCAAGGACATCCGAGATTATGTCCTTGCCTGCCACTCCTGTGCCTGCAATAAATCCAGCACTAAGCCATCGTCGGGCCTGTTACATCCGCTGCCTATCCCGAAGTGACCATGGTCCCATATAGTGCTGGTCTTAGTCACAGTTCTCCCCCGTTCTAAAGGTATGACCACTATTTTGACTATCATTGACTGTTTCTCTAAGGCAGGGTTTCTCAACCCTGGTCCTCGGCGCTCCCAGTCCTGCATGTTTTCCATGTCTCTGCTTCAGCACACCTGATTTACATATTTGCATTGCCTCTTCAGGAGGACAAGTGCTGCAGAAGCCTGTTACTCACTCATTTGTGTCAGGTGTGTGGCAGCAAGGAAACACTGGTGTTTGAAAGGGCAACATAGAAAACATGCAGGACAGGGGGACGCTGAGGACCAGGGTTGAGAAACACTGCTCTAAGGCCTGCCATCTAGGTCCCCTCAGGAAACTCCCTACAACCCTCCAGACTGCCCAACTGCTGGTTAAACATGTATTCCGTCTCCATGGAATTCCTCTGGACATCCTCTCGGACCGCAGTTTGTATCCCAGGTGTGGAGGCAATTTTGCTCAGCTCTTGTCTCTCAGGCTAGCCTCTTGTCAGGTTATTATCCCCAAACCAACAGGCAAACTGAACGCATGAATCAAGAGCTTGAGGCTTCCCTCCGATGTGTCACATCCTCCAACCCCACCGATTGGTGCCCGTTTCTACCCTTGGTGGAGTACGCCCATAACGTGCACGTCTCTGCTGCCTCTGGTCTTTCCCCATTTGAGGTGTCCCTTGGCTACCAGCCGCCTTTGTTTCCAGCAGATGAGAAGGACATCTCCATCACCTCGGTCTGCCACCTTGTCCGCTGCTGCCACCGTGTCTGGTCCTTGGCTAAATCTGCCCTCAACCTCTCCCTGGAGCAGAACCGCAAGTACGCTGATCGGAAACATACCTCGGCTCCTGTGTACTCTCCTGGCCAGAAGGTTATGTTGTCCTCTCGCCATGTTCCCCTGAAAGCTGTCGCCCGCAAACTCTCCCCCAGGTTCCTTGGTTCCTATGAGATCCAGGAGGTCCTCAGTCCTGTTTCTGTTCGGCTCTGCCTTCCCCCTGGTCTCTGCATCCACCCGATCTTTCATGTCTCCCAGACATGAAAGATCGGGTGGATACAGAGATCTTTCATGTCTCCCAGACAGTGGCAGCTGGTGAATGTTTTTTTTTTGGGTGGGGCGCTTTTTTAAAAAAAAAAATTATGTTAGTTCTTGTGAATGGTTTTATCTTGAGAGGCCCTATATAAACGATCGTTATTTTCTTCATTTGCAGGTCAGTTTTTCAGATGCGCTAACCACATATCACCACTAGGGAATGCCAAATTACCATTCTTATGCTTCACACAACTTGAAATCTACGGACTTTGTTGCTTAGTTAGCAACAAAGTTGTTCCAAAAACATGCTTCATATTCACCAATATATGCAAACCTCACACACACTAAACAGGAAGAGGCTCTTTTAAACAATAGAATCCACGTTTTCTACCTCAACACCACCCAATGACTGCAAATGAAAAGCAAAACAAAGCTATTTTCATGAAGTCAAAAGCTAAATTCTGCCTTACGTTGCTGGTCAAAATAATCCATCTTATAGTAAAAAATCCACTTGGTTCGTAGAATCCAATGATAAAAAGATGAAACTACTAGTTTTCTCCATAGTCAACGTTAGCAGCAGCCCCACAACAACAAAGGACGGTGAACTAGCCTGTGGAGAAATTTCCGGTTCTGTCTGGGCTGGGTGAACTGACCAATCAGCATCCTCCTCCTGATCTGAGCAGACTCCCCCCGTTTGTTTGCGATCGCAACCATATGCGCCCAACAGCTCTCCTATTCCTTGTCGTTGAGGATCCAGCGCGCATGCGCCAGTTAGCCCGTATTAAGTCAATGGTAAAGATTGCTGCAACCGAGAGGACACGTGACAGGAAGTACGTCGACGTTTCGGCCGTGTTAAAAGTATTAACTTTATTAAACTACAATTAAATGCAGATTACACACAGCACTTACAGCCCATAAGGTGTATAGATCGTTTAGTTTAAATTTGATGTTTTTTTAGATACATTTTGTGATTCCTCTCTTCTTCTTCCTCTTCCTGTGAGACTGGTGGGGCGGCGCCCTAGCGCCCCCTATGGACGAGCCACCACTGCTCCCAGATCAAGCCTGTTCGTGATAGCCCGCTTTGCCTTCTGGCTGCTCCCGCTCCACCCACCCTGCTCATGGATGGCCATTCTGCCTGGCTGGTTTGCTGCATCGTGGACCTTGTTGACTGGGTGGGTTTTGGTCCTGAGGCCCACTCTTGGGTGCCCTCTTTCTTTCTGCACCCTGGTCTCATCTCGGACTTTGAGGCCTCTGAGGGGTCTGGACCGCCTGATGGTGTCCGTTGAGGTGGGGGAAGTGTCAGGTTCCAGGGGTATGTAGTTATTTCTCCTTCTGCAGGTGCGTTGGAGGGCAAACGAAGACGCTGAGGCGATCGCTGCAGCAGAGTTGCTACACTAACCTGCAGCTCATCAAGTCAATTAAGGGGAGGAATAAAAGAAGCCAGCAACCACTCTCTCGCTGCCAGATTGTTTGCCTATGTGGCAACATCCAGCCATCAATATCAGAGTTATGATAATCCTTCAAACCCTGTTTGATTTTAAATCTGACTTGCTATTTTCTTCAGGATACTCCTGTTCCTGCTACTCTCCTGTGTTGCTACCTATCCTGCATCAGCTCTGCAATTCCACCCTGAAACCGGAATCCGCCAAAGCAGTTCTTCTGGCTCCTGTAACTCCTCACCGTCATCATCATCACCTCCACCGCTAGTGCGTCTCCTGTTCACCCTCCAATGAAATACCATAAGGAATCTTCACTTCTATCTACCCTTAATACATCAAGTACCAATATACTCATGCCCCAGTCATCACAGAGCCTGCTTTTAGATCTCCATTCCAGCCTACAGTTCCGGATCCTCACTTCCTCCAGAGTTCTGGTTTCCACCACGCCTGTAAGAATACTCTCTGGTTTCTGTTTGAATACATCAAGTCTCCAACTCCACTAATCTTGCGCTCTCTTCCATTGATCCCCCCTTCAGTCTCGATCCCAGCCCGTGCCCGACTTCCTTGTTTAATCTTGCAAATAAAACCTTTTTATTGATCCAATTGTCTTCCAAGAGTATCATAATTTTATGTGGGTCAAATTTCTCAAAAACACCATGACAAACACATGGACAAGGAACAAGGAACACTCGACTTCTCCAGTGCCTTCAACACCATCCAGCCGTGCCTACTGCAGCAGAAGATGAGGGGTGCAGGAGTGAACGAACATCTGACCTCATGGATCATCAACTACCTCACCAACAGACCACAGTACGTGAGGCTGCACAACTGTACATCTGAGGTGGTTGTGTGCAGTACTGGAGCGCCGCAGGGTACAGTGCTCTCACCCTTTCTCTTCACCTTCTACACCTCGGACTTCACCTACAACACCAGCAGCTGTCACCTCCAGAAGTTCTCTGATGACTCGGCCATCGTCGGCTGTGTGTCTGAGGGGGACGACCAGGAGTACAGGTCAGTCATCATGGACTTTGTGGACTGGTGTGAGCGTAACCACCTTCGCTTGAACACCAGTAAAACAAAGGAAATGGTGATTGACTTCCAGAGAAACACTCCTCCTCACTCACCAGTAAACATCCAGGGAGCAGACATTGAGGTGGTGGACACCTTTAAGTACCTGGGTGTTCACCTCAACAGTAAACTGAACTGGTCCCACAACACAGATGCTCTGTATAAGAAGGGCCAAAGCCACCTCCATCTCATGAGGAGGCTGAGGTCCTTCAGAGTTAACTCCCAGCTGCTGAAATCCTTTTATCACTCTGTTGTTGGCTCTGTTATTCATTCTGCTGTGGTCTGCTGGGGTGTAGGCAGCTCTGACCGAGACAGGAAGAGACTGAACAAGCTAGCTACCAAAGCTAGCTCAGTTCTGGGCTGCCCGCTGGATTCTGTTGAGGAGACGTGTGAAAGGAGGATGCTGGGGAAGATGACCTCCATCTTAAGAAACCCCTCCCACCCACTGAACTCCACTGTGGAGGTCATGGACAGCTCCTCCAGAGGTAGACTGAGACATCCCAGATGTAAAACTGAGCGCTATCGCAGATCCTTCATCCCCTCTGCTGTAAGAGTGTATAACTCCTCAGTTTAAGCTGTGCTGGTATCATCCTGGTACACAATAACACCAGTGCAATATTCATGTGTTCTATACTTGTGCAATACCGGATTCACATTGTTGTCTGTGTCTCTTAAGCCTGCCGCACACGAGAGCCAATAGCTGAGCTACCGGTCATTCGAGACCGTTTGCTCAGCAGATTACTCGCTGTGTGTGCCTAATTTTCACTGAGTTTTCTGCCTCACAAGACGCTGAGGTGAAAATCAAACCGGTTTGATACTTTCCGCCCCACGGGGGGCAGAAACTCGCCGTGTGCGCACTAAGTGAGCAGTCGGCTGAGCTGAAATCTTCCAAGTGACCAATCACAGCGCGTTCTCCCCTCACGTGATTCCAAGGTGGCAGCCTCCTGTCTGCATGACGGAAAAATAAACAAAACGGAGACGGAGCTGGATATGGAGGAAATGCTTATACTTGTTTTGCTGATGAGGCGTCGCCGCCACCGTCAGTAGCCCTTTCTATAAAACAATGCAAAAGTGAAACTTAAGCGCGTGTCGCGGACTTCCGTGTATCTTGGATATAACTTGCTTTTTCGGCGATGCCTCATCAGCAAAACAAGTATAAGCATCCGCCTCGCTTGACACTCAGCACTAAGGGGTTGGATTGGGGGGTTAAACCACCAAATAGTTCCTGAGCGCGGCCACAGCTGCAGCTCACCGCTCCCCACCACGGGGATGGGTCACATGCAGAGATGTAATTTCACCAGTGGGTGATGATGACTTGGGACTTTAACTTTAATAATGAATCTACAGAACAAGCTAGGTTTTGAACTCAAACACGGTCACAGAACACTCACCCCTCCCCTCAGGTATCTTTTTTTTTTTTTTTTTTTTTTTTTTTTTTTGCCTTTTATTTTATATTTTGATTGATTGATTGATTGATTGATTGAAACGTTTATTTGAACACAAGACATCATTTAAAAAAAAATAAACACATTAAAAAAAGAAAAGATATATACAAATAAAAGAAAAAATCTTAGCCCAAAGGGAGTGGGAAGAAGCCAATGCTTATTCAATCCCACCCCCTTGCCACTGAAAACTAAACTACATCAAAATAAACCATGTGCATATTTAATATACACCTCAGGATCATTACATATATAGAATAATTACAATATATATATATATATAATATATATTACTACTACTAAGAACATATATGAATCATTTCTGTAATATACCAACAACAATAACACTAACAATAACACTAACAATAATAGCAACAACAATAATAATAATAATAATAATAATAATAATAATAATGATAATAACAGAAGTGATAATACAAGACTACTACAGTCAATATTAAAGATCACAAAAAGATTAGGAAATCTCAAAGGCCCCCATTTTCATATACATTAAATATCATTTTTTTATAAGATGATTTAAATATATCCCTGAGATGCTTCTGCCAGAACCGGAGACCCGTGATGCCAGATGAAACGAGATAGCTCTCGTTTGACATCTTTTGTTGTCCGTGACTTCAAATGGTGTTTTTCTTTCTGGGACTCTGGTAGTTTGTCCTAAAGTTGAAGTGGTAGCAGCCGGCTGTTTCTCCTTCTCTGATATGATTGAGCGGAGAACCTCTCACACCAGTGGTGTTCTGATGATAAATACGTGAGTGTGGAATGAGTGGAGGACCCAGGGAAGTGCAGCGGTTTGGTGAGACTGACAACCGGATGGTCCGATGGTTGGTTTCAGTCTGAAACGTGTTAGTGGTGGAGGTTTTTGGACAAATGCGAGAGAACCACTTGGTATACATTTTTTAGTTTTTTTATCTCCACAAAATATTTATAGCTATAGTATAAATAGAATGTTGTTAAGAAGCATGAAAAATGTTTTAAGCTAATTTGTTTTCCAAATTTGCCATTCCATCTTTAACTGAAAAGAAAAGCTCCATGCTAAAGTCAAAGACATGTCTTTGATTTGTTTCAGCAGCATTTTGACCAGACTACAATATTTAGTTAATTTGATTGAATGAGGTTAAAGATTTTCAGGATGGTTTAGATCAGTGTGATCAGTACTGTGTGGTGGTGCAGTTGGTAGGATGTTGCCACATACCAAGAAAGTTGCAGGTTCAAAATCCTGCAGATAACCGAATGGGATGTTCACCGACTGAAGTTAATGTGGGTCAGTGATCAGTTTAATATGAGTGTTGTGAGGTCATGTTGCATGTTTTGTTTTCAAAAGGTTAGTTTTTCCAGTTAATTTTCTTCCAGTAAACATTCAAACAGGAAGTCAGTCTCAGAGCTACTCAGTAGGACCAATCAACACGCCGGGCTCACACAGGAAGTGTGACTGAAATTGTTTTATTTCTGAAACTCAGTGTGTGACATAGGTACACATTTGTGTGTGAGTGTTCATGTTCTCAGAACAGTTAAAAAGAGCCTCTCAGTAATAATTGATAGGGAACTGATCTAGCTGCAGTGGCACAAAGAGCATCTCCATGGCAATAATCTGCATGACCCATAAACACACTTCTAGTTTACACACCACCTGCTGGCTATGATCATTGTTAGAGGCTTTAAAGTTTTTATCATAGAAACAACATGCACAGGTCATACCAGCCGTTAAAACCTGTCACCAGCCGCTATCTGCAGCAGCGATGGGACCAGAGTGACTATGAGAACCACTGCCATAAGGTAGGAGAGGGGAGAGAATGATGGAGAGGTGGCAAACTTACATTAGCTGCTAAAAAGCAGAATTGCAATTACAGCTGAATGAAAATGACTACATATTCTCACATTGTTTGATCATATTATCATTATTATCATTGGGATATTATCATTATTATTGAGAGAGATGAACATTTATTAGAGAAAGTCAAGAGAAGGTCAGCAAAGCGAGTTCATGAACTGCAACACAATTTGGTGGTGTCCAAGCTTTTAAAGATGCAAGGTTTAAATTGTTTTTTTTAAACAAGGTCTTTTTTAACAGTAACGAGTGACCATTTGCAGCGTTCACATGTCCAAGTCTGGTTTAATTTTAGATGTAAATGGAGCACCACTTTGAACTGAATGACACTGTGTCTCACACAGATCAAGGATCTATGAATGTTCTGTAGAATTTTGTGCCAGATCTCCTCTGACATGCCAACACCCAGGTCCAGCTCCCATTTTTGTTTTAAAAGATCCAGACTGGTCCGATGGTGTGAGCTGAGCTGGGTGTAAAGTTTACTCAAAACTCTCCTAGTACATGTCCGATAGTCTAAAATTTCATTGAGAAGAGTCTGAGATGGGCACAGGGGGAAATTTTTTCAGTTGTAAATAACTAAAAAACTGTGATTTGCAGATATTAAACTTAGCCACCAGTTGTTCAAAAGAGGCAAATGTACCATCAACACATACTAGGTCATAGAGCATGGGTGGCGCCAGGCGGTAGCTAGAGGTTGCTAAAGCAACGGCAGGATTAGGCCAAGCAACGCCTTAACAACCCCAACTCTTGATCTGAGCATCTGACTCCTTGATCGTTATTAATTGCTGGAATGATCTGATCTCTGACTCAGCTGATGCTTCCCGCTCACTCTTTGTGTTCAAAATATTCACGGCGTGATTTAGAAATTGCATATTCAGCCTGTCGAGTTGACAAAATATTAAATTCCTTTTAGAGCGCCATGTGGTTCTTAATCAGAGTCAGTAGGGGGTGGGGGTGGCTATGGTCGTCATCTAAAGTCTTCCTCTCCTCCAACAATGATTTCAGCTGCTCATTTCTTTTCTGCTTCTTGTTCGCAGAGTAAGAGATTATTTGACCCCTCAGATAAGCCTTCAAGGACTCCCAGATAGTAGAAAACCTTCATCCGAAAACAGCAAAGAATTAAACCGCCAAGAGTGGTACATCAGGATAAATCATGGACTGTGATCTGAAACAACAATGGTGCCATTGTCACATTCCTGCACCATGTGCAAAATTCTAGCATCCGCAAAAAAGTAATCAATATGGGAAAAAGTTTACTGAACAGAGGAAATAACAAGTAGGTCCTCAAAGTAGGATTCCGAGAACGCCGCATATCAACCGCCCCACAAGACTCTAAGAAACTTTGAATTGACTGAACTGATTTAGTAAGAGTCAACCGTTGAGTTGCTCTCCGGTCCAGTGAGAATAATACACAGTTAGTGTCTGCACTCATTATGAGGTAATGTTGAGGTCAGATACCTGAGAAAACATCCTCGCCAAAAAGGAGTGATCATCCCTATTTGGTGCGTATACCGATACCAGGACAACTGGAAGTACGAACAGTTCACCCACCATAAATATATAACGCCCTGCAGAATCTTTATGTACACTTGAGACAGTAAATTGTTTATGATTACAATTATGATAGCAACCCCCCTAGATTTAGAGCCAGTAGTTGACTGAAACACCTGACTAGACAGTTTTTTCTTAAATTGAGATTCATCTGCTAAACCAAATATGTTTCTCCTGCAAAAAGGCAGCATCTGATTGAAGTCATTTTAAATGACCTTCCTAAACTTTAAAGGACTATTAAGGGATTTAACATTCCTGCTCACATGTAATCGGCCATCCAGGTGTTTGCGCCTTTTCTTTTTATTGTGGTGTCTTCTAGGTGTTTAGCTGTTTGGACCTCACTTTTTTGCCCTTCTGTAGTTTCTGTTACAGTTCCTGTGTTGATGCAAAGGTCCTCTTTTCTGAGTGTCTCCCATTTTTGTGTACTTGATCTCTGTCCTCCATTTTGCATATTCCTGGTGAACAATGATGCGCAGGGAAAATACACACTGTCACTTTAACTAAAACAGAAAAGATACAATGGCGATCTGACAACTGATGAGAACACACAGTATTTAAATACACAAGGGCAATCAGGAACAGGTGAGCAGTAAAGGGCAGGTGTCATCAAGTAACACTAGCTACGTTTACATGCGCCAAATTTCCGCAATCCGATTCAAATCTTGGTTGATCGGAAATCCCAAATCTCTGTTTACATCCATCCATCCATCCATCCATCCATTTTCATCCGCTTATCCGGAATCGGGTCCCCAGCCACTTGGGCCAGCTCCTCCGGGGGAATCCCAAGGCGTTCCCTGGCCAGCCGAGAGGTATAGTCCCTCCAGCGTGTCCTGGGTCTTCCTTTGGGTCTCCTCCCGGTTGGACGTGCCTGGAAAACCTCACCAGGGAGGCGTCCAGGAGGCATCCTAACCAGATGCCCGAGCCACCTCAACTGGCTCCTCTCGATGTGGAGGAGCAGCAGGTCTACTCCGAGCCCCTCCCGGATGACCGAGCTCCTCACCCTATCTCTAAGGGAGAGTCCAGCCACCCTGCGAAGAAAACTCATTTCGGCCGCTTGTATCCGCGATCTCGTTCTTTCGGTCACTACCCAAAGCTCGTGACCATAGGTGAGGGTAGGAACGTAGATCGACCGGTAAATCGAGAGCTTCACCTTTCAGCTCAGCTCTCTCTTCACCACGACAGACCGGTACAACGCCCCCATCACTGCAGATGCAGCACCAATCCGCCTGTCGATCTCACGCTCCACCCTTCCCTCACTCGTGAACAAGACCCCGAGATACTTAAACCCCTCCACTTGGAGCAGGACCTCGTCCCTGACCTGGAGAAGGCATTCTACCCTTTTCCGACTCAAGACCATGGTCTCAGATTTAGAGGAGCTGATTCTCATCCCAGCTGCTTCACACTCGGCTGCGAACTGCTCCAGCGAAAGCCGGAGATCACGTTCTGACGAAGCCAACAGGACCACATCATCTGCAAAAAGCAGAGATCTGATCCTTAGGCCACCAAAACGGATCCCCTCACCACCTTGACTGCACCTAGAAATCCTGTCCATAAAAGTTATGAACAGAATCGGTGACAAAGGGCAGCCTTGGAGGAGTCCAACTCTAACCGGGATACGAGCCCGATTTACTGCCGGCAATGTGGACCAAGCTCTGACACTGGTCGTACAGGGACCTAACAGCCCGTATCAAGGGGCTTGGTACCCCATACTCCCAGAGTACCCCCCACAGGGCCCCCCGAGGGACGCGGTCGAACGCCTTCTCCAAATCCACAAAACACATGTAGATTGGTTGGGCGAACTCCCACGCACCCTCCAGCACTCCCCCAAGGGTCGGTCAATCGGTCAATCAATCAATCAATCAATCAATCAATCAATCACTTTATTAAAGACGCAAGAAGGTCCATAGCAGGTAATAAAAACATAAATAAGTAAAATAAATGTAAGCTGTTTACATGCTCACATAAAGGTTAAGACGCCAATAATTCCACATATTGGAATAACACCTAACCAGTGGCGGTTCTACATGTAATTACTCCCCGGGCGAGACATCCCTTGAGCGCCCCCCCCCCCACACACACACATAGTAACTCTTCCTCAAGGGTCAAGGCTGTGACTAATGTGGCCGATAAGATAGATGGCAGGTCTTGTCCAGCAGGGGAGGTGGGTGGCTCATCCTGACCAGTGGCAGATGATGATCCAAAATATTTTAGAATTGCCCCTGAAATTGCAATTTAAACTGACATAAAAAAACTGTAGACTACCAGAAAGACAACCTTTTATTACTGAACAAAGCATGTGAAAAATAATCAGTGTAACAAATGCAATGAAGGAGCCACACTTGTGACAAACCTGTCCAAACAAGACTATGGTCTGCTGCTAAAGATGTGCAATAAAACAGCTAAATGATGAAGCTGTGATGTCAGACTCTTCTTATAAAAGCCTAAATAATATGTATTAAATCAACGGGTGTTGTCTACTTCCCTCTTTCCCATTTGATATTTATAGTTAATTAATATTTTATAGAACAATATTCACCTATATTTCAGTAACATTTAAGGTGGTATTAATATCACTCATCATCCTAGTCAAAATAACACATCTAAATATATCCAGTTACACTATGACCAGTAGATCAGTAATGTATTTCATCAACATGTTCAGTAGTGCTGGAAATGCTAATAACAGGATAGTTAGTGAGGACTGGGGACTTTTTTCTGCTTGTAGAGTTTATTCATTATTAGGCTATGTGAACATGAATCATGACCAACGTGTTTTTGTTGTTGTTCAGGAGGCAGGCTGCAGTGCACATTTAACGAGTCCTCGCGGCGCGTTTGAATCATTAAAAAAGGATTCAAGGAATTTATTCCAACCATTCGTTTCAAACTTTCAGCCCTATTAGCTCCGTTAGCAATTAGTTGACCGAATTTAACCGTTAAAATCCCCAGTTAACCGGTTTTAAACAAATGGAAAACGTGCATCCTAGCATGAGAACGTACTACCTACCTTTATCTTTAGCCCGTTAGTCCTGAATTGGGCACCTGATGGTTCAGGCCTTTTTCTGTCCATCTCGTTTGGCACTCGACTCAATAAACAGGTTTCCAATCACCAACCAGGAGTCAAGACTAAACCAATTGACCTTGGTGGGTGACCACAAAATCCTTTTGTTTTTCCTCTCTTTTTTTTGGCCATTTCACACAATTCAGAAAAACGTGAAGGAATTATAAGCCTGTATTTATATTATGAATTAAATGTACATTATATGGAAGAACATCAAGGTATGATTGACTTTAGCCATCTTCTACAGTTGATTCAGACCCCCCCACCCCCGTCCGTTTCATTTGGGAGAGACCCAGAGGTGAAATCCCCCGCGCCACTCCCTCTTCTCTTCTTCACACACGGCGCTCGCCTGAACCCTCTCATCAGCAGGAGCGCCTGCAGCTGCAGGGGGCGCCAACGTGCTGGTTCCAGTCCAGACACAGATATGACACGTAATAGAAAACCATGTTGCGGCGCGCAGGTTTTTTTCTTCTTTTTTTTTTTTACTCAGCGATTGTGCGCCCCCTAAAAAATGCCGCCCCGGGCAGCCGCCCGGTCTGCCCGTGCCTAAAACCGCTACTGCTGATGTTACTGTTCCTTTAAGAGACGCTGTGGCTGGTTGAGGTGAAACTGGAGGTTGGAGATGCTGGTTTATCTCAGCTGTTTGTTAAACTACTCTAATAAACTGCTGTTAAGGACAAAATGTCATTCTGTCTGACGTTTTAGTTCAGCACAAATATCACAATGTAAGA
>SSNS01000683.1:9677-27353 GCA_006937985.1 Aphyosemion australe | reverse complement strand
TTCTAGAAGGTTCTGGTTGGTGGACCTGAGGGCTCGGGTTGGAGCATAAGGCTTTAACAGTTCAGTAACATAAGGAGGAGCTTGGCCATGTAGAGCCCTGTATGTTATAGTAAGGATCCTAAATTGAATTCTAAAGTTAATGGGTAACCAGTGCAGAGACATCAGAATAGGAGTGATGTGAGCTCTTCTGTTTGCTCCAGTTAGGAGCCTCGCTGCAGAGTTCTGGACCAACTGAAGGCGGTCAAGGGCTTTTTTGTTAAAACATGTGAAAAGTGTGTTACAGTAATCTAGACGGGAGGAGATAAAGGCATGGATAACCATTTCAAGTTCATGTTTTGACACCAACCTTCAGTTTGGAGATATTTCTCAAGTGATAAAAACAGTTTCTGACCAGCGTTTTTGAGTGGCCTTCAAGAGACATTGATTGGTCAAAAACAACACCCAAATTCCTCATGTTTGACTTGACAGCAGAAGCTAAATGACCAAGTTGTTGACTAATCAGAGAAGCCATGCTCTCAGGGGCAATGATCAGACATTCAGTCTTTTCAGAGTTTAACTGAAGGAAGTTATCTTCTAGCCAGCTAGTGATCGCTGATAGACACTCTAGTAGTTCAGACAGTTTATAGAACTCAGAATCCTTAAAGAAGCAGTACAGCTGAATGTCATCTGCATATAGGTGATAAGAGACATTGTGAAAAGCATCAATTATCTGTCCAAGGGTGTATATATAATAAAAACAGGAGTGGACCTAAAACAGAGCCTTGGGGTACCCCACAGAACAGGTTTGTGGCATCTGACATGATTTGGTTTATACAGACACTGAAACTTCTGTTAGAAAGGTACGATCTGAACCAGTCTAGAACAGTTCCAGAGATTCCCACCGAGTCATGAAGTCTGTTAATTAAGGTGCTGTGATCAACAGAGTCAAAAGCTGCAGAAAGATCCAACAATACTAAGACTGTAAATTCCCCGTTGTCTGCAGTCATCATGATGTCACTGGAAACTTTAAGCAAAGCTGTTTCTGTTGAGTGATTTTTACCAAAACCAGATTGGAATTTATCAAAATTGTTGTGAATTTCCAGAAAAGTAATCAGTTGATCGGCCACGACTTTTTCTAAGATTTTAGAGATAAAGGGCAATTTAGAAATAGGTCTGTAATTATTAGGCTGAGAGGAGTCCAGACTGGGTTTTTTCAGGATCGGTTCAACAACAGCATGTTTGAAAACAGAAGGTACAGAGCCAGATTGGAGAGATAGATTAATAAAATCCACAATGCATGGGCCAATTTGGTCAAAGACCTTAAGAAGCAAAGTGGTTGGGAGAAAATCAACAGGGCAGGAAGTTGGTTTCATGTTTTTCTGAATGAGACAGATGTCCTGGAAATTTACAGGAGTAAAGAAGGACCATGATTGGGAGGGAGGTGGCTGGATGGGAGAACAGGAAGAGGATGAGGGTGGAAAACTTGCCCTGATATTTCTGATTTTATTCTCAAAGAATGCAAGAAAGTTGTTCCAGTCAGACCTTGAGAATACAGGCATGTGAGGGGTGTGAGGTGAAGCAATCTGGTTTATGGTGTCGAACAAGACTTTAGAATTATTTTTGTTTGAGGAGATCAGCTGAGCAAAGTAAACAGCCCTGGAGTTTGTGATCATCTCATTCAGAGATGTTATGAGTTCCTTAAAATGCAGCCTATGAACCTCTAATCTAGTTGACTTCCAACGCCTCTCAGCTTGGCGGCATGTCCTTCTGAGACTATAAATATTTTCATTCATCCAAGGACTTTTTCTTCTGTGAGACCCAGTGCTTTGTCTAACCGGAGCCACATTATCTAAGATACAAGAACATTGCTGATTAAGGGAATGGATAAAGGAGTTTGGATCATCACCATGAACTAAGCTGCTGTCAAATAATGCAGAAAATCCACTGCTGACTGATTAATGATGCGTCTGTCAGACCAGCAACAGGGGATCTCCTACGGCCATGTACCACGACCTCAGACCAAGATGAAGATGGGTCTGGGGTAGAGCTGGAAGTTGGTAGTCGTGATACAGCAGGGTCCCAAGCAATGGTGTCTTGGAGCAGAGGGTTCTTCATTGGTGTCTCTTTTTCAAATTTACTGACAATGTGACTGGTCAGTTTAGGGATACGTTTTCTAAAACTATCCAGCAGCATTTCTTTCTTCTGTAGTTCAGCAGAGAGTCGCTGTATATCAGGGGTCCCCAATCCTGGTCCTCAAGGGCCGGTATCCAGCAGGTTTTAGTTGTAACTCTGATTCAACACACCTGATTTCAATTAGCAAGTGATTAGCAGGCTTCAGCAGAGCTTGATGAGCTGCTGCACAGGTGATTCAACCACTGAATCAAGTGTGTTTGAGCAGAGAAACCACAAAACCTGCTGGATAGCGGCCCTCCAGGACCAGGATTGGGGACCCCTGCTGTATATCCTCTTTAAGGTTCTGGATCTTTTTATTTGCTTTAAAAAGCATAGACGGATCATTGTGGGGCAGAAGCGGGGAGAGGACAGACATTCAAAATAGCTTCAAGGTTGCAGAAAGCTTACGCTGTAGCTGAGCCGCCTCTGTCGGATCCGAAACATTTGTAGTCCAACTAAAAGTCCAAGAAATCCAAAAAAAATCTCCAGAAACATAGAAATCATGAAGGTCCAACAAAATCCACAGAATCCAGCAATCAGTCACAGAAAAAAACAGGTTTTTAGAGGAATTAAGACACAAAGAGTAGGGAGCTGAAATAGACACGTCCGCAGGCTTCTTATCATCCACAGTCATCCACAGTCTTGTAACTTGCACAACAACTTTTCGTGGTTTACACGATTAAAAGCCTTTGATGCGTCAATAAAACCCATAAAAACAGTGGAGTTATGCTTGTTATAAGAATCTAAAATCTCTTTCAAAGCAAAAATACACAGGTCTGTGCCATGCTTTGATTTAAAACCAAACTGATTGTCAGTTGTCAAAATAAAATGCTCCATTCTATTTAAAATAGCTCTCTCCATAACCTTAGATAAAATACTGGCCAAAGCTATAGGTCAATAGTTATCTCTGCTACTGATTTTTCCAGCTTTATCTTTCAGGATGGGCACTAATGTGACAGATAAAATGGAGTCAGGTAAAATGCCATGAATTAAAAACCCTGTAAAACAGATAGCAAACAGGGGGAAAAGTTTCCTACTGGCATGTTTTAGGTGTTCTGCAGAAATATTATCCCTACCACATGCCTTATTGTCCTTTAAGCCCATAACTGCATCATAGACCTCCTGGGGAGAGACCCTCACATCTTCCAAAGCATCAATATTACCCATTACAGGGGGGTCACTCTTAACACAATTAAAAAGCTCACAATAATGACTCTGCCACATCTGGGTGATATTCTCTGGGCCACTTATACCATCAATGTTTGATGGCAGTGGAGTTCTAGAAGCTCTCATTCTTTTGACTTCCTTCCAGAAATCATTCACACAATTATTCTGTAGTTTCCTTGCAAGTGCATTAGCCCTCAGGGTGTCTTCATTCCTTTTTATAAAACGCAAGGCATACTTAAAATTGGCATTCGTCCGTTTCTTATACTCAAACAGAGCACCGTGTTTTTGCCGACCTGCGTCAGCCCAATCCTTAAAAGCTCCTTTAGCCTCTGCATGAAGCTCTTCCACATACTCATTCCACCCTGGTTTAGCCTTATAACTCTTAGTTTTACACAGAGACCTGCTTGCAATAAAAAGTGACTCCACAACATTCTTAAACAAAGAGCACAGCTCAGCCCCATGTTGAGGATGTCTGCAATTGATGTCATAACATGCTGCAGCCTGTTTTGGTATCTCAATCTTACCCAGCAAGCTGTCAGACTGACTCAGGTATGTCATGATGTCCACCTCTGATAAATTAGCCCAGTCTATTCTCCCCACACCCATGCCAGTGTTCACAGGTATAACAGCAGGAACATCACCCCAATTTACCATAAATGATAAAGGGACATGGTCAGTCGTGGCAAATTCATACTCAATCTTCATGGACTCTATGGCGTCATGAGCATCTGCTGTGGTGACACAGTGGTCAAGCCATGATGTGGTATGCGAAGCTTCACTAATATAAGTGAAACTGTTACCAGGCAGGAGCATTTCACTGGACAGTATCAAACCATTATCAGAGCAATACTTCAGTAGGTGGTCTGCAAATAAAGAATTACTATCAGACACATCTGCATTCATGTCACCCACAATATAGACACTGGTGGATACATGGTCCTGAATAAAGGACGTTATATAAGCCAACCTGCTGAGATATTCATTTTCATTCTGGGAACACTCAAAGGGGGTATAAACATTAAGAATAAGGAAACGCTTATCTTCACAACTAAATTCAATACCTATCGCCCATTCAACGTTCAGTCTGACCAAATTTAACCAACTGATCATATTTTTTGTGCCAAAAAATATAGAGCTGGTCCAGTGTTCCACGGCCAGGACGAAAACCACATTGCTCCCCCTGAATCCGAGATTCGACTATCCGATGGACCCTCCTCTCCAGAACCCCTGAATAGACCTTACCAGGGAGGCTCAGGAGTGTGATCCCCCTGTAGTTGGAACACACCCTGCGGCCCCCCTTTTTAAATAGGGGGACCACCACTCCGGTCTGCCAGTCCAGTGGAACTGCCCCCGATGTCCACGCGATATTGCAGAGCCGCGTCAACCAACACAGCCCCACAGCATCCAGAGCTCTCTGTTTACATGGACACTAACTGCAATGATCCGATCACGCCGCGATGCCCGCACCATAGCTTGCGCATGCGCAGACTTGTCTTTCCCGGAAGAGAAATTGCACGTCTTTTCCCTTGCATTTTATTTGCTTATTCTCTAGATTTGGTGAATTCCCACTTCCTGCATCTTTAGATGCACTTGAGTGTATACCTCAGCATTTTTAGCCCTTCGGCCATCGAGACGTTCAATAATATTGAGCTCCCGTAGTATTTCCAGTAAAAAATAGCGTCGGCAACAGACCACTTCTGTTCACCGCCCGCCATGTTTTCGATCTGTCCTGAGCATGCGCAGAGGCGGAAAGAGGTCACGCTGCAGTTGCACACATGCGCAGTGGGCATTATTTTACCCCAACGATCCGAATGGCTGTGTACATGGACGCCAATCAGATTGACGATCAGACAAAACCACCTCTCTCAATCGGAATGAAATTGCATTCGGATCAGGCCGAATCGGATCAGAATATTCCGATTGACAAGTTTACATGACGAATTTTTTATTCGATAGGGCGTTCATTCCAATTACTTGTGCCCATGTAAACGTAGCTAATGACAGGGGAAGACAAACATAGAGGATGTTTTTCAATCTCAAGGAACCTTGCCTTGCCAGGCCAGACGCCTTGCTTACGGGGACACTCTCCTTCCTTGGTCAAAGAAAATGGTTAAATGGAACAGACTTGTCCCATGTGACCGTGGCCGGCCAGAGCCCGCCCCCTGCTTACACGCTCTGTTTACATCTCGCCCATCATTGTAGCATTAAGTTTCAATATAGATGTATATCGAGCCTTTTATTTTTTAAATCGTGTATATATTGGTTAAATCACATGTGTAAGTGAGTTAGTACCTGCTAGCCACCAAAGCTGCAACTACTAAGCAACTAACCAACCATAGATAACTGCTTTGGATTTAAATAAACATTTTACATATAAGCCCAATAGATACAATTGGTTGACTTACATTTAAACTGGAAATTTGCCCTGAAGTAGCTGCTGCTGACTCCTGATCACATCTGTTTGAAAATACCGTGCTGCATTCTGGGAAAATCTTGACCAAGAGAAGGAAACAAGGCACCTTTCATGTATCCTTGCTCAATTAGCTAAACGGCTAACAAACGGAGGACAGATGCCTTGGAAGCACATGAACATTGGAACCGATTGGAACACGCCTTGGCAGTTCCTGATGACGTATCTCCTTGGCAACTGGAGCGGGACCAAGGCATCAAGGTGAGGTTCCTTGAGATTGAGAAACATCCAGAATGTCAGGGGCTGAGAAGCAGCTCTTGATAAAGTTCTAGGCAGTGACCCACTGAAACAAGTTGGTCCTGCTTCTTCAGAAAAAGAACATGAACAACTGACCCAGAGTAAAACTTGTGAAGCATTTGTAATGTCTAAAAAATCTGCTGGGGCATCAACAGGATTTACTCTGTCTACTAACACAAGATTGAGCCTGTGGGCGTGTTTGCTGCACTTTTAAAATTCTTATGTACTCTGTTGTTGCAAACAGACATAATGGTGGATCATAGCTCTGCCCTACGCAGCAGTTAACAACAGTATCACAACAACTAAAGCCCTTTTCAGATTGACATTCTGGAATATGTGTGGACAATTCAGTCCGGTCTTTAACCAGAACTGTGTTTTCAGACACACCACGTTTGCACCGGAACTTGTCCTTTCGGCTGCCTTCACACAGCAGGGAAAAGTTCCAGATGTCTGCGGGGGAGGGGGTGGGGGGTACCCAGATATTGCATAATGCAGCGGGCGTACATGCGTCATCTCCCCAAACAAAGCTAGTATGTGATAGAATTCCTCTCACTGATCGGATTTACGTTAAGCACAATTCTGCGCACACGAAGACGCATAAGAGACCTGGTCACCTGGATGATGAAGTTCAATGGTTAATAAAGGAATCACGGAAGCGCTGTGATGCGCTCCGTCGCGCTTCCAGGAGACGGTACCGTAGGAGGCGAGCTGCCATGGTTCGCCGCATGCTACAGGAGCGAGCTACCCGGCGTATATGGAAACATTCACGACCAAGTGGCGAAGTTTTCTGGTCAGACGTGTTGAAAAACTTTGCTTTCCCAGTCACGTGATATATGTAATCTAGGTGCGCACCAGCGTCCCCCGCTCCCCTCCTCCTCCTCCCTGTCCAGAACTCGACCTCACCAGTCTGAAGCAGCCACCCTGTCCGTGACGAGTCCGGTCCTGTTACTAGGGGCTTCGTCCGGTCTAATTCAGGAAAAGGTTTACCGGATATTTGTATTCAGACACAAACGTCTTACGGACAGAGTCCCGAACATTTCCGTTTTTCATGGCCTGTCTGAAGGGGGCTTTAGTATCATGTTGATGCAAGTCTGCATCCAAACCTTCTGCTGGGATAAAATAATAATAATAATACATTTCATTTGAATTGCGCTTTACATTTAAAAATCTCAAAGGGCTTACAAAAAAAAGTGACGTGATTATGAAAAATTAAAAGCTTTACTAAAAAGAAACGTTTTTAGTTCTTTTTTAAAGCTGTCTGTAGGTTGAGGTGCTCTTAAACTCTCAGGGAGGGCATTCCACAGACGGGGTGCAACAGCACAGAACACTCTGTCCCCCATGGTGCTCAATCTGGTTCTGGGTCTATGGAGCAGATGTGAGTGAGTGGACCGGAGGGAGCGTGTAGAGGTTAGTGGGGTGAGAAGTTCTTGTAGATACGAAGGAGCAGTTCCATACAAGCATTGATGAGTTAGGAGAGAGATTTTATAATTTGTCCTTGATTCGAGAGGAAGCCAGTGAAGTGAGTACAGAATGGGTGTGATGTGTTCATATTTCCGCACTCTCAGCAGGATCCTAGCTGCAGAGTTTTTGACATATTGAAGCTTCTGGAGGTTCTTTCCAGAGATCCCAGTGAGCAGTGAATTGTAATAGTCCAGTCTAGAGGAGACAAAAGCGTGGATCAGTTTTTCAGCATCTGGTAGGGTGAGAGTTGATCGAAGTTTGGCAATGTTGCAGAGATGATGGAAGGAGACCTTGCATATGTGCTTTATATGGGATTCATAGGTGAGGTGAGAATCCATTTTAACACCAAGGTTGGTAACTGAGAGGGAAAGGGGAATGTTGTGACCAGAGAAAGTAATACCAGTTATAGGAGATGACTGGATGTGGTGGGGGGTGCCTACCATGATGGCTTCTGTCTTGGAGCTGTTTAATTGCAGAAAATTGTGCCCCATCCACATTTTAATCTCTTCCAGACATGTCATGAGTTTAGCTGAAGCTGTTGATGACGGTGTTGATGAAGCAGGCAGAGATCCAGAAAGACGGGGTGCTGCAGCAGTTGTTTTAATGTATAACTGTGAATCATCGACATAACAGTGGAAAGCGATGCCATGACGACTGATTACTTGGCCGAGTGGGAGGAGGTAGAGAATGAAGAGGATAGGGCCGAGAACAGACCCCTGAGGGACTCCACAAGTGACAGGGTGTGAGCGTGATCTGTAGTGTCCAATGGAGACGCACTCTCTTCGATTTGTTAAGTACGACTTGAACCAGCTGAAGGCTGTATCGGTGAGTCCAATGGTATTGTGAAGCCGAAGAAGGAGGATGTTGTGATCAACTGTATCGAATACTGCAGACAGGTCAAGGAGAATGAGAAGAGAGGGTGAGCCAGCATCAGCTGCCATTAGTAGGTCATTTGTAACTCTTAGCAGAGGTGTTTCAGTGCTGTGGGCTGAGCGAAAACCAGATTGGACTTTTTCAAACAGATTATTTTGTTTGAGATGGTCCAGAAGGTGGGTAATGACAACCTTCTCCATTATTTTGGATAGGAATGGGAGATTAGAGAGGGGTCTGTAGTTTGACAGGACATCAGGATCAAGAGTGGGTTTTTTGAGTAGTGGTCTGATCATGGCATGTTTTAAGGCAGGAGGGACGTGACCAGTTGTGAGGGAGTGGTTAACAACTGAAGTGATGAGGGGGCCAAGAGAGCAAAAATGCAAAAATTCCTCCACTAATGTCTCTGAATCTGGCTGCAAATAATGAACGGTGACTGAAATTTGTTCTTTTTTGCTGATATCTTGTCTTTTATCTACCAAAAAATCCGAAATCTTCAGCTTGCTTTACTTCGTCACTGATTAGTTTTCAGCCTTTACGTTAAATATCTCGTATATCTTGATGAAGGTACTTGGAGTTTGACGGATTTATGGTCAACTGTAGAATCAAAATATCTGGTAACATCAAGAATCTCACCCACATAACTTCTGTTGACTGAATGCTCTTTCTCACTGTGACTGCACTGAAAACAACCTCAGCTTCTCCTGATCCAACAGTGAAGGTCCTTTATCGATTATTTTTATGTAATTTTGAGCCACTTGTTTACTTCATGCTTCCATTGAAAGTTTGTGTCTGGTGCTTTCATCATTTCTCTTCAACGATGTAGCTGCTGCAGTCTGCGCAAGACACACATGACTGAACCTCACCAAACACGATGAAAATACAGCTAATATGGGTCATGTTGTATCACATTAATCCTAATTTACCTGCTTAGGTGAGCTCTGCCCTGCCTGTAGTGGACACCAATGGTATGAAGACACCAGCTCATATCCAGTTAAAACTGAAGAAAGCTCAGGTGAGTAAATGAATACACACCTGCAAACCTAAAAGGGCACCACCAAAAGCAGAGTTCAGGTCATTCTAAAGATATTTGGAAATTCCTCATTTTCCATCAGCAACTCAACACTCTGAGAGGAGATTGATGCAAGTGTTGTCATTTGATAAAACAACATATTTTAAAGGTGTTGAAAACTCGTTTAATCAATACATTTGCAATGTTGTCTAGGAATGAATGCCTTGTAAGTCGTACTTGGGAAAAAAACACCAGTGCACCAGTTTCAGAAACTAGAAGGCCCCATCCCAATACTTGCACTGCACCCTCCGGTCCTCTTCAAGTGCGTGTGGAGGAAGTGCGTAGTAAGGCTTCGAGTGCGTAGTACACAAGTGCGCAAATAATTGCCAAATTCGGACAGTGAGCATTGCGTCATCAACCGTGACGCACGCCGGGATGCTGGTCGCTGCTTGTGCCATTTTTTTAATCTCTATTACAACTTTCAAACAATTATTTGGCAACATTTATACTCATTGCTCTCTACATTAAATCTTATTCTCAAACATCCAGAGCATGGATAAATATCATTAATTGTCTTAAAGGGGACATATAATGGAAAATCCACTTTTTTAGCACTTAAATATGTGTGTTGTGCATTTAAGACTCTAGTTGTGCAATAATAATAATAATAATAATTAGTCACTCCAGGTGCTATGTAGAAGTTTTAGTATAAAGTTTTGGTCATATTTTTCAGCCTGTTCAGTTTTTTCAATTATTACCAGGGCTGCCAACTAGGGTGACCCTTCATTACTTTTCACACGTCCCGCAAATTGAGACTCGTGTCCCGCAATTTTGACAGTCACCCGCTGCTGTCAGAGTAGGAGGCGGTACTTTTACGCACACAAAAGCGTCAGTGAGCATGAAGGAAAGATGAGCGCAGTGGAGACAATGCCGTTAGAATAAAGACTTGTGGGTTAAAAGTGTTCAGGGTGGCTCTGACAGAGTCTTTGTGATAATAATAATAATAATAATTCATCGAACTTATATAGCGCTTTGTTAGGACACTCAAAGACGCTGCATGCACTCACACATTCACACACTGCTGATGATGGTAAGCTACTGAGTAGCCACAGCCGCCCTGGGGCGGTCTGACAGAAGCGAGGCTGCATTGTTGCGCCATCGGCCCCTCTGACCACCACCAACAGAGGCAATTCGGGTTAAGTGTCTTGCCCAAGGACACAACGACGGCGACAGACCGAGTGGGACGCGAACCCGCGACCTTCTGATTGCGGGGCGTCCACTTAACTCCTATGCCACCGTCGCCCCTAAAACCGTCGTTTCTCAAAGTCATTTTTTCATGTCAATAGAGTCCGATATGAAATGGTGCAGAAAATCTGAAATTCACCAAAAAACATGTTGGTCAGAAGCAGGTTTTCCAGTAATTAGACAAGTTCATGCTGAAACAAATCAGGTTCTAACACAGACAAGGTGCTGGGTTGTTGTTTCACATACATACAAGATAAACCCTTTTATTTTATTTTATGTTATTTTATTTTTCTCCCATGTCCTGTTTGGCTGTATAGCAAACAGAATTGATGTCTGAGTGCCGAAAACAAGCCTTACAGTTTTATTCTCACAGGTGGATCACCCTGCCTGATATCAGAACTTCATTAGAAATGTTTTCGGTTGGTTAAAATTTCAACGGACATGGAAATGAAAGAGAAGGGGGGGGGGGGGGTAAGAGAAGGAGGGGGGAGTTCACAAAAATAAACAATAAAGGATGCAAAAGAAACCGCTTCTCGACCTGCAGAAAGAGAGAGAGAGAAAAAAAAGGACACAAAAAATACAACAGAACCAAAACATCACTGCACCAACAACATGAGGATGTATAACAGCAGCAATTTTTGCTGAAAAGCACATGGTGATAAATCCTAGTGCATATAGTGTCAACCACAGCCTTAGGTTATGTGTTAAAAACACCCAAGCCCATACTTGTGAGAGCACCATGTGAGCACCAGTGTTGTGAACATGCGTTTGTGTATGTAAGGTTTCTCTAGAGGAATGTCCAATAGTGAGTGTGAGAGGCCACAGACCTGCCCCCAAAGACCCATGGAGGATGGAGGAGATCCAAGCCCTGAGATCCCAAGGTCTCCCCAGAGCGCGGGGACCCCAGAGAGACCGCCACCAGAGCAGCCCCAACCCCCCTCCCGATGGGTGCAGAGGCTCTCCCGGGGGGCCAACCAGCAGCCGTGTCAGAGGCCCAGGAGATGACGACGGCAAGCCCCCAGCCCAGCCTGAAGCCACCCACCCGAAGGTAGACTGAGCTCAGAACTCAGCAGCCCGTGATCCAAGGGCGCCCAACCCCGCCAGAGATCCGCCAGAGCCCAGGGTCCAGGTCCCTACAAGCAGCCACCAGGAGCTAGCTGACAGCTGCAAAAAAAAAAACTTTCAGCCCCACATACGAGAGCTGCAAATACGCAGGCAGATCGAGGTATCACCCACCAGCAGGAATTGAGGCAGGGGGAGGGTAGGTCAAGATGTTATAGCATCACAAGATGTCCCAGGAGAGGGGAGGAGTCAGAAACTCTACCTGACACATAGGCAGTCACACACAAACGCAGTCACACACTCCCACCCTCTTACTCACTTAAAAATTCGACCTAGACACACAAGAATGCACATAATACACCCACTCACACTTCCCATACACACCCTACACACTCTGGTCTGATACAGCTGCACTCAGGGCACAACCACTACCAGACTCAGAGATGGTCCTGTTCTAACTGGGGTGATGAACAGGCAACCCCGCCTAGCACAGAGCAAAGTGACCCACCACCCCAGACCCCGACCAGACAGCCAGCTCCCACTCCTAGTCTCCACCCCCGGGCAGCGAACCAAGAACAGTAGTGTGGGAAGACCCCTAGTCTCCATCCGCCTGCTCTAATGTGGTGTTGATGCTTGTTGTTAGAGTGCATTTTGCGGTTGGGGGGGATGGGGCAGCACAGACATCATCTGGCCTACACCATTTGGTGTCAGCACACAACTCCAATCCCCCCCAGAACCGTCGGTGTCTAGGTGCAGCTTAAAATTGGAAGTGGGCACCGGCACCCGAGGAGAGGCTGAGTGATCCCCCTCTACAGGTGCCGTTGAGTATGTGCCCCCCTCCAAGGCCCTAAGTCTGAATCTGTATGAAATGTCATTGATGGAAGTGTTTATTATGCAAATTAAAATTGGGGCGCCAATGGTATGATGGGAATCATACCTGCACCCACAGAACTAGACCTTACCCCAAGGCCCTATGTGTATGTGTGTGTGGTGATGTGATGGAGCAGGAGGAGGGAAATGTCTGAGGATGGGGAGGAAAGACTGGGGGGCCTAAGCCCTCCCAGGGAGCCAGCTCCCCCGCTGACCCCAATAAGCACCCCCGTTCCCAGACACCACCCGGGGCAAGGAGACCCCAGCCCATCTGGTCAGGGCCCATCGCAGCAGCGTCAGAGAGCCCCACGGAGCCCGAGGTCACCAACTCAGCCCCACCCCATCAGAATATCTACTCCCACCCTCGCATTTGATCAACATCCAGACTACACAAGACATTAGACACCCAGGCAGAGTTGAGTCTTCCCCCTCCCGGAGATCCCCCTCCCCCACGATGGAATTGAAGTGTTCCTGCCATTTGAGGAGGTACCAAGGTCCACCTGAAGCTCTTGAGTTGGGGCCAGGCTATGCCGCATGCACCTGCCCATGCCCCCTGCAGCATGCAAGCAAGGACCCAGTCTCCTCAGGCCCAGCCCAGACCCCCGACCAGGGACGAGCGCCCCCAGGCCACCGGGTCCTCACCCAGACCCACCCAAGAGTGATATGGCTATCAGGCAGTGGCCTGTGACCCCGTCAAGACCTCCCAAGGCCTCACACATGGCCACCAGAAGGACACCCCCCAAGGTCACCCAAGCACCACCAGAACCACCACCGTTAGCTGCCATGTCTTTGATTAATCCTTCCGCCACTTGGCGTTTGGCTAACGGCAGGCGATGAGGGCGGAGCCGTACAGGAGCGGCGTCTCCTGTGTCGATGCAGTGTTAGACCAAGCTAGTCCAGGTGCAATTCTCTTCTTGAGCGGCAAAGATGTCCCCAAACTCCCGCAGTAATTGGCTCAACAGCTCCCACTGCTCCGAACTGAGGTGTTCCCTGCTGCGTTGCTCCAACGCCTCCATAGCAGTTACGGCCTCAGGTGACAGGGCTACAGTAGCAGGAACCGGTTTCAATACAGCCTTCTGGCTTTTGCAGTCGTCTTCCAGCGACTGAGCGACTCTGGCTCCTTGTCGTTTCCTGTGAGGGTCACTCCCCTCTTGGAGAGGAATCTTCTCAGCATCCATGCACAAAGTAGTTCCACGAACATCAATGCATGCTCCCCAGCGATGATGCAATCATCTCGAATGGCAGCTATCCAGAACTCATGATCAGCCTGATGAGTTCCGACCACCACCGATAACAGTCATTTTCCCGTCATTGTGGTTTTCTCACCGGTTACTGTCAGCAATGGTCTCGGTGGGACTCCGCCCCACCGGGAGGGAACCCTCAGTGTCTGGTAGTAATCCCTTCCGGATCAAACAGATAGTGGACCCAGTATCCACCAAGGCTCGGCATCGCTGTCCACCGACAAAACAATCCAAATACAATCCATGAAGCGGCCCGCATCGGCCGACAGATGGCAGATTAATTCCAAGGGGTGATGATGCGTGAGGTGGGAGTCCCCTTACTGTCCCACCCCGCTGGCATTTCCCACAGCCTGTGGTCTCTGCTGTCCAGATCTGGGGTGAGGACTTGGAGCCGGGCAGTCCCTGGCTAGATGCCCCGGTTCCCCACAGCGGTAGCAGAGACCGGTGGATGATCTCTGTCGCGAGGTCTGACCCAGCCGGGCCTGACCCAGCCAGACCTGGCTAACTTCCTCCATCTCCTGCAGCGCCATCTCTTGTTCAGCCGCTCTGACCAGCGGCGATCACCCCAACAGTCCAGCAGGCATCACCTCCTCCGCTTGCTCAGCTCTCCTCAACGCATCAGCCATGGTGGTGGAGAAAGATAGCCCCACATGTCATCGTAATGGTTCCGGCATTAATCCTCGCAGGAATGCGTGAAGGCTCAGTTCCTCTCTGGTGGCAGACGGGAAATCAGGATAGCCCCGACGAGCATAAAGATGGATGTCAGCAGCGTAAGCTCCCAGGCTCTCTTTATGGCCGCGCCATCTGCCGCTTAGCTGCTCTTGACTTTGCTCTCCTGAGACTCGCTTCCCAAAGCGTCTGTCCAGTGCTGCCGTGATTGCTTGCCAATCACACCAATCCTCCGGTGCAACTGGGTACAACTCTTGCGGCTGCCGGGTTAGCCGCGGAGCACTGGTTCCATCCGGCTGGCGCGGTGTTCTCATCTTGGCGCCCAGCCGTAGTTGTTCCTCTAGCTTGCTGTTCTCTTGGCCAAGTCGCTCGATCTCTTTGGCGATTTGCTGCATCTTTCACGTCTTGCTTGACAGCGTGATCCCACTTCTGACACCAATGTGGCAGTTTCTAGCACCACCAAGCGTAGAGTGTATGCAGCCGCCTCAGCCAATGAGACACGGAGTCAACTTAGCAGGCGAAACATTCAATTTATTCGCTGAACTAAAAGTAAACAACATTAACGTAAACTAAACCAACAGAACTGTACAGAACACAACAAAAATGAATAAAATAACCCCGAACCCACTCCCAGAAGTCTTTGCGGGCCGCTACAATATTTAGCAGCAGACACGAAGCAGACTGAAGAACGCCTCGTGGAAAAGGTAAGAAAATATGAAAGTTTATTCATCCGTGACTGAAGGAGTACAAAGATACAGAGCAAACGTTTTATTCATGGATGGAAATGACGGGAAACGTGGGTTTAGAGATGCAGACCACATGAAGAGGTGGAGGATAATGAGGGACAAATTCATTCTTGATAAAAAGTCTAAAATACATTAAAACAATGTAAACACAGTAGTAAATACACTATTGTGGACCAGATATGTGCCTGTAATGGTGGCAGGAAACCCCAGAAAAGCGCTACGCCCTTTGTTGTTCTGGCGGGGAATTGCTTTGCAACTCTCCCCAGATGACGGAGCAGTCTGAAGGGAAAACATCTCTGTCAATGCGTGTGTGTGACTCCACACTCGAGCTGACGGAGACGTATAAATTAGGCTTTACTTTATCTCATTGCACTGGAGTTTCACATTGTCCCACATTGAGTAGTCTCTGTCCCACATTTGGCGAGTTGGGATCTGGTCACCCTACTGCCAACTGTCACACTTTGAGCGTGAGACGTATTCATCTGATCCTCTTCACACATTCTCACGCCACACCTCCAATTTCTCATGCTGAAGAATTCCACCTCCCCCCACCCCTGCTCTCACGCATGGAAGTTCAAAAGTTGGCAGCCCTGTATTATGTTTTGTTTTCCATTTCGTCACAGTAACTGCCAAATATGGTCTTAGACTTCCGGCTAAACAGAAATCTAAGCCGTCATTTTTTCTTCTTGCTAAGATTTTCATAGTCCAATGTTAAGAATGAAGAAGGCAGGAGTGGAGAGTTCCAAATGTTGTTGTTTTTTGAGCCATAAAAATGTTTAAGTTTAATTCCCTTTAACGCATTAACTGCCAGCCATTTTCTGATCAGAAAGCCCCTGACTGCCAGCGTTTTTGAGAGTTTTTACTTTTTTTTGAAGAGTCACAGAACATTGTGCTTTATGATCATGTAAACGCCAAAACTACCAAAAGAAAGAGTAGAGTCACTTCTTACATCAGGAAGAATCACTGTGTTTCTAGCGTTATTCCTTCTTTCACAATCTGGTGCCGAAGCGTGAGCTGCAGAAGCATTTCCGGTTGGCGCATTGCTTTTATTCACAGCAGCGTCCCAAAATGATCTCCTAATTCATTCATTTTCTGCTTCCTGATCACGTGATGTGTGACATACACGGATAAAGATCAGCTTTAGACACGTGATGTTTGTTCTCACGATGCGGGGGCTCATTCCGACGCCCGCTCCGTAAAAAAATGCAATTGACGAATAAAGTCATCAATGGCAGTGAGCGGTTGGATTTCAAATGACGACTAAAGTTGTCAATGGCAGTAAATGAGTTAAGGATGAGTGGTGTGGCAATATTTACATCTCTCAGGCTGCTGACCACTATGGAAGGCCATTCCCACCACTCAGATAAAAAAATTATTATCTCATAATTATGAGATAATACATTTTTTTGGGTTTCCAAATTTTCAATTTATCTTCTATTATTGGTTTGCTATCTACCAGCCTCTTCCCTACATTTACAAAAAATTCATTGAATTCATTGGAGATTTCTTTAACATCATAAATGTCTTTATTATCCTTAACAAAGTAGTTTGGGAGTCTTGACTTTGAAAATAGAGATAAATTGCTCTCCACCGGAGGATTTGTTCTCTTTATTAAGGGGCCTGCCAGACAGGCAGGGCCCTTATTGCTCTCCACCGGAGGATTTGTTCTCTTTATTAAGGGGCCTGCCTGACAGGCAGGGGCCTTATTGCTCTCCACCGGAGGATTTGTTCTCTTTATTAAGGGGCCTGCCTGACAGGCAGGGGCCTTATTGCTCTACACCGGAGGATTTGTTCTCTTTATTTTTATAATTCTTATTCTTCCGTATACGTTAATACAGCCCGAACCGCAGCGTGCACCCCCACAAATCTTACCGGCTCGGTCGGGGGAGCTGTGCTATTACTTTTCTTAGCGTTTCGAGTTACCATGGCAACGGTATTAGCAAAAAAGTGCGCAAAAACTTCCCCCTCATTACATTTGAACCAAAACAAAATGTGCACCCCCACAAATCTTACATCAAATCGACCGGCTCGTTCGGGGGAAGGTGTACTATTACTTTTCTTTGCGTTTTGTGTTACCATGGCAACGTTATTAGCAAAAAATGCTGCGCACAACCACCCCCCTCATTACGTTTGGTTGTAATTTCTACAAACAAGTTCACAACCGTACCAAACTTGCTATGTGTCATCACACAAACACTGCCTACACATTCATGTGGTCATTTGGTGAATCTGCCACAGCGCCCCCTACATCAATTTCAAACCTTAATAACTTCTACAAACAAGGTCACAACTGTATCAAATTTGATATGTGTCATCACACAAACACTGTCTACACATTCATGTGGTCATTTCTTGAATGTGCCACAGCGCCCCCTACATCCATTTCAAACTTTAATAACTTCTACAAACAAGGTCACAACGGTACCAAATTTGATATGTGTCATCACACTAACACTGCCTACACATTCATGTGGT
>SSNS01000682.1:210591-241682 GCA_006937985.1 Aphyosemion australe | reverse complement strand
TTTAGTTACTGTTCTACACTTATTTATTTATGCTGAGATTTTGTCATTAATAATTCTTCATTTCTTGTTCTGTCTTGAAGTAAAGATTCTAATCCCAACTTGACCTCAGATGATAATTAATGATATTAAACAGATGCAAAGGAACAGTCCTGCAGTAAACACCAACTTTGTGAAGGTTCTAGTTCTGTTGTTCAGACGTCCTGATTCAGCTCTGGTTGCTCTGGAGGACACGTCGTGTTACCATGGTGATCCTGAGTGTGTAACATGCTGCAGCAGGTCACTGACGTCAGCATCATGTGGTTTAACTGAAAAATATGAAATAATTACTCATGTTCATGATCACATTTACTTTACTGATATCACAAATGATGCTGCTGTCTGATCTAAAACTCACATGGCAGTCTCAGAATAAAAAACAGCTGCCCTAGTTCAGATAGTTTAGTAACTCCTCTTTACACACGTCATGAACATTATTGTGTCTCAATAGAATTCACTTTAAACTCAGAAATCTCCAAAGAATTTACAAAACTCTAAACAAATTTAAAACTGCGCTGATGAAGTGAAGAAGCTGAATAGGCCCGTTTAAACACACAAAGACCAGCTGCTAACTAGCTGCAGTTAGCCGGTTAACACAATTAGACATGAATAGAGAATAGTGTTTGTGCTCTGTAAAACCAATAGAATGATTTACTTACATTTGACTTTGTTCAGATTACATCAAGGGCATAAAAGCTGCTTAGCATTGTGTTTTTGTTAGGTTAGCTTACAGCCTCTTTAAAACCCACCTATTAAAAACTGTTTTAAATCATTTAGCAACTTCATTACACAACTCTATTAACATACATGTCAAAGTGAAGTTGGTGTGATTTTGCTGAAAGACAGAAACACTATTCTCTATTCATGTCTATGTTCTCAGCAGCTTGAAATGGCTAAAGTAGCTTAGCTTACAGACGTTAGCGCCTGCTAACACAGAAATGAGGACAGTGTCAAGCTGCCAGACCTATAAAACGTCTGTAATGGTCTACAATAATAGCTGCCTGTCTCATAACCGGACTGCAAAGCGTGCAGGTTTAACTTTTACTTACTTCAGAGGAAAGATCACCAGAGCTGCTCCATCTTATCGTGCCTTCTCTCGGTTTGAAGCCTGCTTTTCCCAGTCAGAGAACCACTCTGCCATCTAGTGGTAATTTCTTACAACCTTTTGACTACGTTTTCATAGCTCATAAACACATTTCTGTCTAAATAAACTATTTTAGATTATTAAAAAGTAAATTTAGGTTAATATTTTGTAACTACAGGATCATGAGATATTCTATTTTTCCACAGAAAAACATGTTTGCCCCTTCAACACAAGTTTAGACTAACTCAAAACTAACTAAAAATTCAGATTTCCCAGCTTTCACCCAGCATTGAATGCACCATCTACGCACAAATCAGTCAGGCGTGAAAAGAGTCTCAAAAGGGTTTTTGTACTTGTAAACTGATCTGTGTGTAATGTAGTTTTGAGATCCAGTCTGACGGCCGTGGCATCCAGCATGAGAGCTACACATCTGTCTTTCTGGCATCTCCTCTCCAGCGTCATCCTGTTCGAGCCAGGCTCGTAATCCACCAATCACAGCCTCCTGTGAAAGAATAGAAACATATTTATTTAACATATTTGCATCAGTAATTCCCAAAAGTTGAATTGAACAGTGAGACCACCTTTGTATTGTGGATGTGGGAGGGGCACATGTAGAGTCTCTCTGAGGTATCTGTGAGCGTTAGGACAATGGAGATGATGGGTGAGGAGAACCTCCCGTAGTTCTTTGTGTTCTCATGGTCCTGCTTTGGCATGAAGTTCATCTGAAGATCTGAAAGTTTAAGAGCAAAATTAATAACTCATCTTCATATAATAAGAAAAGAATCTGGAAAAAAGTTTTATGGCCCACGTTTTATAGCAGAAGCAGTGTGTGTGTGTGTGTGTGTGTGTAGGTTTATTGTGAGTGTGTTTATTATGAATGGCAGCATACAAATGAGATGTAAACATCTCCAGGGCCTTTATGATATGATGTTAAAATAGAAATGCTCACATCATCAGGCTCAGGTTAAAGTCTTGGAGTCTCTGGACATCTTGGGAGGTCACAGACAGGCTTCAGCTCTTCTGGAGGCAGATGTAGTCTTGCACTTTTCTGGCTAAAATGGAGAAGCATAGTATTTGAAAATAATTTACTGTTTATAGTACACACCTGTGGTTCTCAGTAGAGATCTGGGGTGCACCCAGATCTGATCCTTATTAAGTTTCTTAAAATACATTAAGTTTTCATACATGAGATACAGACATGTTATGCAGGGATCCGTATTACACTCTGCCCTGTGAAAAGGCTATGTATGTGTATGAATGCTGGTGGCCTCATGATAAACTTACTCTTTGAAGGAGAACCAGAAAGCTGAAGAATGATGGAATAAACTCCTTCTCTGTACAAAGGAGGTCAATCTAATTTCCTTTATTCTTACTATTTTATTCTGATTTTACAATAAACATATTATTCCTCAAGTTTTTTTTTTTTGAAACTTTCCTTAACATTATAATTGCATTTCTGTTTATAATGCTCCTGAAAAGTTCTGCATAGCAAGTTAGCATGGCAGCTCGTTAGCTAAGGTTCTCCAGTCAGAGGGGAGGTCTGAGACATGAGATATACCTGATACCAGTAATATTTGTTTTGTTTTTTAGCAGCAGCATTGTTGTGTGAGCTGTAATCTAAATCAGTGTTTTGGAATAAAGATTAATAAAGTCTCTGTTAGCCTTCATTGTCAGGAGACCACCGGCAGTAAACACGAAGCTAACGTTAGCTGGCTAAGATGTGCTGGTGGACACAAATACAATACAGTAATATTATATTTACAAAATACAAACAATAAAAATGCTCAAACCTGTGCAAAGCAATCCCCCGAGCCCTGTTCTCAACAGTCCAGGGGAACCGATCCAAGATGCGGCAGCATTTCCTGACCTCAAGCAGCCGGCTGGGTGATTTCTTCCGTGTCTATCAGGTGTCTATGTACACACCGCCCCCTAATGTACTGAATGCGTAGTGCGGTCAGACTGGGAAGAAGAGTGAGGCTGGCGGTGACGTCACTCTCCTGCGCCTCTTAGGATTGCGAATTCGAATTGACTTATTAGACACTTATTGCGGGGCGGGCATGAAAACGAAACTGCAATTCCCCTTTCTTTATCCTTTCCATTAAGTCACAGAATAGAGTTGAAGAAGAAAATTAAAAAGCCGTTTGGAGAATTGCTTATTCATTTAATTTGTGAGTCACACTTGGCAGTTGTACAGTCAAATGGAAAAAGCATTTCTGTTAATGCATTTTCATTTTCAAATTTGACATTTCAAATTGAATTTTGTCACACTTTTGCTGGCGTGTAATTTGAAAATGAAATCTTAAATTCCATTTTCTTTATCTATTTCATTAAGTCACAGAATGAGCAGTGATGAAGAAGAAAATTAAAAAGCCATTTGGAGAATTGCTTATTCATTTTAGTTGTGAGTCACATTTAGCAGTTGTGTAGTGAAAATTAAAAAGCATTTCTGTTAATGCATTTTAATCTTCTAATTTGCCATTTCAAATTGAATTTTGTGACACTTTTGCTGGAGTGTAATTTGAAAATGAAATCTTAAATTCCATTTTCTTTATCTATTTCATTAAGTCACAGAATGAGCAGTGATGAAGAAGAAAATTAAAAAGCCGTTTGGAAAATTGCTTATTTATTTTATTTGTGAGTCACATTTAGCAGTTGTATAGTGAAATGGAAAATGCCTTTCTGTTAATGCTTAATAATTTTAGTTTTTTGACACATATGCTTCCATATAAAACAAACACATAGTTTACATTTATGTGGCTTTGTGAGGCAAGACTTTTGAAAAGATCTTTAAAAACTAAACTAAAATAGGGTTAGTGCAGTCCATGCTCCCTTCAGGTGCAGATGCTACACACGTCTCAACTACTGCTACTACACCTTCAGTCGTGTGGTTTCATTTAACCATTTTTATCTACTTTCTACTGCAGGTGTGTGAAAAGGGTTTTTTCCTCAGTGACAAAAGCCTTTGCCTACCATGTAACTGCAAGGGACACTCTGACTATTGTGAGGACATCACTGGTGTTTGCATAGTAAGTTTTTTAACTGAATTTTCTCTAATGTACCAAAGGTTGTGCCACAAGTCTCACTCTTCTGTTTTCAGAAATGCAGGGGGCACAGAATAGGTGATTTCTGTGAAATGTGTGAAGATGGGTATGTTCTGAGTCTCCAGCCGGATGGGCATCGTATCTGCCTACCCTGTGCCTGTCCCCTCACCGTTCCCTCCAACAAGTATGTTGTTTTCATTGTGTATGCAGCCTTAATGCTGGGTGTTGGCTGGCAATGTGTAATCTCTGACATACTTCCCTGTGGTTTTGGACAGCTTTGCTGTGCACTGCGATAAAACCACCCGGCGTTGCAAATGCCAAGAAGGCTATGCTGGACCTCACTGTGAGCGGTTAGTACTGATTATTCTCTCAACAAGTTAGGTTTTGACATCACCCAGATGTGTTCTGTGCACTTTGAAGAAATTATTAATACAATCACAAATGTTATTTCTGTTTTTTTATTTGTTTTGAAGCAGATACAAAAAGCAAGAAAGGTCTTGTTCTTTATATTTTCAAATTTAGTCTCAGTTCAAAAATACCGTGCTTTTGGAATATTCAGTCTTCACCAGTATTTGAACTGTAAATACTAACAAAATTTGGTTTTGCTGTAAACAAAGTTAAAACATTAAAACAATATATTTAAATGAGAGAGACAGAGGGGAAGGAAGAGAGATGGGGGGATGGGTCCAGGTTCTGGATTTGGGTTCTGGTCTAGGTCTTGTTTCTGGTACTAGTTTGCTTTAGAAGTTGTAACTGAGCTAAAATGTTTGTAGTAGCTGGTATAAATATTTGAATTGTTAAGATGAGAAAAGATGAATACAGTATAAACGATTAAAGGTAAGTTAGTAATAAATGGTTGAGAATTTTAAACTGAAGTATTAAATGAGCATAAATTGCTGTAATTTAGCTTGAAATTTAAATCTTAGATCAAATGTTTAAAATTATTTATAGATACGAATTAGGTCATCATATCTAATGAGAACAAGCCAGGAACACAGGTGGGCCCGGTGCCTCAGCCACTGTAAAGTAGGACGAGAGCTCCTAGACTTACTGTTAGAACTACCATGAAATTTCCTGGAAGATCCCAAAATGTACCTAAAGCTTAAACTGTAATTTTAGAAAAACTGTAAAAGATATAAAGAAGCTGAATCATATGGTGGTAGCTATCTTGTGCCTGCTTTAAATCTTGAATGAAGTTTCCAGGTTGAAGTATTCCCAAGTTTAAAAAGCTGAAAGATTTTCTTTTATTTGAAGGAGTTGAAGGGTTTTACATCCATTCCTATGGGCTGAAAAACTATAAAAGTTATTATTACAAAAGTCATAGCCATTGAGTCCTGAAATGTCAATATAAACAAAATATATTTTAAGATTTGGGAGTAAAATCACTAACACATTGTATTTCAGCCGAAAACATAGGTGAAGAATGGAGAAAACAACAGCAGAAAACAGAAATCTCTGAATTTAGGTGTCTTGCAGGAACTGCTGACACACTCCAGCCACATGAGGTCTAGCATTGTCTTGCATTAGGAGGAACCCAGGGCCAACCGCACCAGCATATGGTCTCACAAGGGGTCTGAGGATCTCATCTCGGTGCCTAATGGCAGTCAGGCTACCTCTGGTGAGCACATGGAGGGCTGTGCGTCCCCCCCACACCATTACTTACCCACTGCCAAACCGGTCATGCTGGAGGATGTTGCAGGCAGCAGAACGTTCTCCACGGCGTCTCCTGACTCTGTCATGTCATGCCTGATATCAAAACTTCATTAGAAATACTTTTGGCTGCTTTTAATACCAATGAACACAGAGATGGAAATGAAAGAGAAAGGGGGGAGAGGAAAGGAGGGGGGGGGGTGTTCACAGGGTTTCCTCTACATGTCATTGATTGTGGCGCACCGCCAAGACAAAATAAAAGCCGCCACACCTTCAGAATGAAGTTTTTTTTAAATATGGGAAGATGGCTGCCGGTTGAAATGTTTGTGCTGATCAGCTTTTGACATCCCAACAAAGACCTCTAGAATATTTGGACTTCTAATATATTTTGGACACCTAAGTATTTGCTTAAGACTATTGGATACACCTCGAAGTGATGTTTGAACGTAATGAACTATTTCCGTAATATTTGCACTGTGGCGCACATTTATTGTGCACATGTTGTCTTCTGAGGCCTACTGGATGTTAAGGAAAGTCATTCCCTTACTGCTGACATACCAATGGCTAAAAACATGGAAAAAGATCTGGATGAAGTCAAGAAGTCACTTAACTGACTAAAGTGGTAACACAACAAACTGACTTGATGAAACGTATAGTGGAATTACAACATCTAAAGGAAATCATTAAAGAAAAAGATAAGAAGATTGAAGAGCTGGAAAACAGAGTGGAGCAGTTGGAACAACATGCAAGAATGGAGGAGGTGGTGATATCTGGCCTGGAGACTACTCATCGCACATACGCAAGGGCAACCTCTGGAGATAATGAAGGGGGGGATGCACCAACAACTGCTATACAGTTTCAAAAAACAGAAGATAATAATTCAGTTTGTGAATAGGAAACATAAAGTTGAACAAAGAGGCTTAAGGGCACAGGAGTGTTTGTGAATGAACATCTGACAAAGACAAATGCAGAGATCCCCTGGCAAGCAAGAAAAATACAGGATTCATAGACAAGGAACTGCAAAGTGATGATCAAGCTTAAGGGACCACCAGAGCAGGCCAGCGCAGTGAGCATGAGGAACAGGAACAACTCAAATGAACGCCGCTGAAAATGGACTGGGCAGCGCTCACTTGGACAGTAAATCCTATAGCAATGAAGTGTTTTTTCCTTTTTGGTGGGGTTTGGTATTTTAGTTCATGGACATAGCAGATTATCAAAAAGCAGGAAAAAATAGATACTTAAGGTTTTACAATGATGTAGACCATAAATCAAATTCGATAGAAAATGGTGTTGATTTAGAAATAAATTCTTGCAGCAACACCCACCTGGATTGTGAATATTATACTGTAGAGGACAGGTATGAGTGGATTTTCATTAATACACTTGAACAACTTTTCTAAGATCTCAGACTACTCAAATGAGTTCAAGGAGAAATTTACAGTTGTTGCAATTTCAGAGAGCTGGATCAAAGATGGGAAAGAGTTACTGGACAAACTAGATGGTTATGAAATGTTTACTCAGAACAGAGCTAATAAAAGAGGGGGCGGGGTAGCACTTTTTGTTAGGACTGGTTTTGATTGTAGGACACTAGTGAATAGAACCTTAGTTGTTGAGAACTTGATGGAGCGTCTGACAATTGAAATTAAAGAATCCAGAAACATTATTATAAGTTGTATTCATCGTAGTCCAGGTTCTTCAGTAGACCAGTTTAATGAGCGTATTGAAGAGCTTTTTGGGCGATATAGAAACAAAATGACTTTGATTTGTGGTGACTTTAACATAGACTTGCTTAAATCAGATGGAAACACAAAAACTGTAGAATTTATCAATTTAATGTTTAGTTTGGGTTTCTGTCCATTAATATTGAGACCAGGTTGATAGCATTACATTGATTGGTTCATTAATCAAACTAGTTTCAAGACTGATCATTTACCTGTATTTGCTGTGATGAAAATGATAAATGGTGATGAAACATCTCTAAAAATGGGAAATACAAAGTATAAAATGAACAGACTATTGCAGCCATGAAATATGAACGTCGACGTTATGATTGGACTGACGTGTATGTCGACGATGTAAATGACTCTTACAATGTATTTTTAGAAATATTTTTGAAAATTTATGATAAACCTTGTCCTATCAGATATTATAAGCAACATTTCCAAAAAGGTCCTCAGCTTGGATTTTGAAGGGTTTAGAAAGGGCTAGTAAAAAAATATGTCATTGTATCTGGATTCTATTAAAAATCCAACAAAGGAAAAAGAGAAACAGTGTGAAGAATATAAGAATCAATTAACCACAATAATAAGAAAGAATACTATGATCCTAACACACAAAATAATATTAAGGGTTCCTGGATAGTGTTAAATACACTAATAGCAAATAAAAAAAGAAGCAGGTATAACGACTAACAATGAAGATGACAATAACATCGGTTTTAATACATTTTTTGTGAATGTCGGCTCTAATTTAGCTGAAAAGTTGCCATTAACCAAGAAATAATTAATAATACTAGAACGATGTTTCTGAGTGGTGTAAGCCCTAGTGATGTTTTACAAGTAGTACACAGATTTAAAAGTAAAAAGTCCTTAGATTTTCATGGAATAGATATGTCTCTTTAAGGAGGTCATACACTGCATCGTTGAACCTGTTACTTATATTTGCAGAAAATCCTTTTCGAGTGGTATAGTTCCTGAACAAATGAAAATAGAGTTATTCCTATCAATCAATCAAGGCTTTATTTATATAGCTGCTGTCTTTTTTTCTGCTGTAATCTCAAAATTAACCAGTTTTTAGCTCTTTTATTGATGCCATGTGTGTTTTGGTTGTACCGGCTCTCTATCCAGTCTGAGTACTCTCGTTTGCCCCCTAGTGGAACACTCCGGTACTACAACCAGTGCAGCGCTGTATAGCAGCAAGTATATGAACAAAGACGCAGCCTGCTGCCTGCACCAACGCGAGGTTAAACAGCAAGTATATTCCGGCTCTAAGAGTTTGTGTCAATGATGTTAGCAAAATAGCCGGTTCTAGCGACCCTCACAGCATTCTGGTAAGCAACCAGTGATGCTCTGAACATCTCGTGAGAGACCTGTAGGCAGTCCTTCTTCCACTTTCTCTCACAGGACCTACACACCTGCCAGCAGGCCCGAGTGGCATCAGACAGCCAAGGCCCCCTCTGAGGACCAGGCTTCCTAAGCTTGAGAGGAGCAACCTCATCCAGAACCTGATTACAGAGTAAATCAAAGCATTGTAGATACTCTTCTGTACTACATGCCTCTGAGATAAGACTCAAACTTTAAAGACATACAGTCTATAAACTTCATGACTGTAACATCATTCCTATTTACAAAAATGGTGATAAGACACTTGCTTGCAACTATAGACCTAAATCTTTATTACCGCAGTTCTCAAAGATACTAGAGAAACTTTTCGAAATTCAACTTGAAGCATTTATTGATAAGTTTGACCTTTTAAATGACCATCAATACGGCTTTAGGAAAAATCGTTCAACTTCATTAGCAGTTATGGAATTTATAGAGCATATTGCAAAAGCAGTTGATCAGAAACTTAATGTAGTGGGTGTTCTAATTGACTTGAGCAAGGCATTTGATACAATTGACCACACACCGCTGCTTAAAAAATGTGAATACTATGGTCTTCGTGGGAAAAACAAATCAATGGCTGCAAAGTTTTTTACGTACCAGATTTCAATATGTAACTGTACAATAATATAGATTCGTGCTTAATACAATAAAATGTGGTGTGCCGCAAGGCTCGATTCTAGGACCAAAACTATTCACGCTTTATTTGAATGACATATTTTCCGTATCAACTCGGTTATATTTGATCATGTTTGCAGATGATACTAACTTTCTTTGTACAGGGAGATATGAATGAATTACTGCACGTGTTTGAAAAAGAATTGGTTTTAATTAAAAAGTGGTTGGATTATAATAAGTTATCACTAAATAAAAACAAAACAAAATTTATGATATTTTCAGGTAACAGCGATAATGATGACACTAAACTATATTTAAATGGAGTTCAAATTGAACAAGTACATGAAGCTACATTTTTAGGGGTGATTATAGATAGTAAACTTAGTTGGAAATAGGGATGAGTCGGATACTTGTTTCAGATGAGTATCCAGTACGGATAAAGCATTTTTGACGAGTACAAGCTTAAAACGAGTAAAAGTCCTCAATATCTGTGCTCGTGCTTAAGAAAAATCCTCATTGGGTAACTGAACGTCTTCACGCTCTGTGATTGGCCAGTCACGCAGAGCGCCCGCCCCTCCCTACACAAAACCATCTCTGCAGCCAGAGCTGCGCTCCACTCTGGCCCACACACACACACACACACACACACACACACACACACACACACACACACACACACACACACACACACACACACACACACACACACACACACACACACACACACAGTGACTGATTCCTGACCCTCTGTGCTTGCTTGACAGGCAGCTATAGAGGTATGTGGTTATTATATACACAGTCCAGATACAGATATTTTATGCACAGTCCATGAGTGTTTCCATTCCTGATGGCCCAGGGGAAAAAGCTGTTGGTCAGTCTGGTAGTGTGTGACCTGACTGACCTGAAACGTTTCCCAGAGGGCAGCAGGTCGAACAGGGGGTGGGCAGGATGTGTGTGGTCTCCTATGATGGCCTTGGACTTCCTGAGGCTGCAGGATTTTGATATGTCCTCCAGAGAGGGCAGAGGGTCGCCAATGATTTTTTTGGGCTGCGTTAATAACCCTCTGCGCTGACTTTCTGTCTTCAGCTGTGGAGCCTGCATACCACACTCCCAGACAGTATGTCAGCACACTCTCCACAGATGAGTGGTAGAAAGCTAGCAGCAGCTTCTTGTCCAGGTTGTTCTTCCTGAGGACTCGCAGAAAGTATAGCCGCTGCTGAGCTTTCTTTACCAGGGCTTTGCAGAGTTGATGAACTTTTCATGGACAAGTAAGTCTTTAAAATATAAGTATATGAAAACACAACATGACATGAGAATAATACTTGTGAAACAACGTGTTTTAGCTCTGTTTGTCGGCTACAGAAGCACATTGATAAACAAGAAACGTGCAGTCGCCATCTTAAATTACAGAGTCGACCCGACTATTGGTGCGATACGCTTGTCAGCCACTAGATGGTGCCATCAGATAAAACAAATACTCCGGAGAGCTACTTTAAGCCCCACCCACTTCTGGTTAAACCACACCCACTTTCAGATTAGGTCACACCAACTCTGAGTACAGATTCAGGCCGTTTCTCAATACTCAAGGACGCTAGTACGTTCTTGTGTACTTGACAAGTGTGTTCTTGCCTAGTACACCAGAAAGTCCGTTCTGCCGAGTACGGGAGGACGAGGACGGCATTTGGAACAAGCGTACTTCTTTGCCTCATGGCAACAAGCGCCGCTTGTTGCTATGGTGAAAAAAAACCGAGCTGACATAAAAATAAAAGTCTAGTCTGTTCCTTAAATGACAAAAAACAATGAAAACGTATTATTTGTATTATATTTGGTCCACTTTTCATCAAAACTGATAAAATATCAGCATTTCCTGCTGTTAGATGAAGAAAAAAAGTTTTTTTTCATCAAAACAAAGCAATGATGCTTTTATTTTGATAGTGGGTTAGCTCATTAGCATTTTGAGGGATCGTGAAGAGTCTGAAAGAAGAAAAAACAAATACACAGCAAATTTTACAGGTTATATGCAATTATTTACAATAACAGACAACTTTATATTGATTTATTTGTATTTCTGATATAAAACACAACAGTAATGAGCTTTCTCCTCTGCCGTTCGGAGTATAACGGTTAGCGGCACAATGCATTATGGGAAACTTTGCTGTCCCAAGTCCGCAGAAGGACGCATCAGTGCATCCTCGATACAATGGGCGGAGCAAGAACATAACCGGGAACTTTGAGCGAACTTGCTATTATATGTATTTAGGATTGGAACAGTACTTGGACCATCGTTGATGACGTTTCACAAAGACGGGAGTACACAAGTACAGACAAGTACACATATTGAGAAACGGCCTCAGATACAGATCATTTATAGCGCTTACACACTAGCACCGGCTCTACTCCGGTCGGTCGGCCTCAGTCGGCCCCGCCAGGTTGTTTACACACACGTCGTCCAGGACACCCTTTGGAATTCGGACGTGATAGGCGGTCTCAGAATGCGCGCGGAAAATTGGCGCGAGGATATCTGTGATGCCATCCATAAGCGCCACTTGTTTATAAAATGCCATCATGAGTGCGGACAGTAGATCAGTGTGTAGGATAGCACAGTTAACAATGGAGGATCTCGTGGTGATTATTGTCTTGGTACTTCGATTGTGGCTTGTTTTGGGGGAGCAACTCTGCGCTCAACAACTTCAGGCTCATGACCACAGATCATCTGCAACATCTGAGACAAACACATATAATATTGAGGAAACATCTAACTTACTGTACCATTAACAACTACTCTTCCCAGTGATTGCGTTGCTTCTTTTGTAGCAAAAATGTACTCTTCTTCAAACACAACTTTGATGGATGTGTCAAGAAGTGTTACTTGTACGCAAGAGGTACTTGAGAGGACTATTGAAAGTCTACAACAATCGACAACTGCATTGCTGAGTAACTTCCAGGTACCACTTGATAGTGAGTCTGTCCAGTCATTAATGAGTGAATTTGAGAGCGCTAAACATTTGTTTAAAGATGTTGACACACCTTTTAAAATGAATAAGTATTTCTTAGAAAAATTTGATCTTGTGAAGCCAAAAGAACTATTCCATCGGCATTGTTAACAGTCCTCTTCAATGGTTTCATTCCTACCTATCTGGCCGCACTCAGTTCATCACTCTCAAATCATCCCGTTCACAGCCTCCTCCTGTCTCTTTTGGAGTGCCCCAGGGCTCTGTCCTGGGGCCCCTCCTTTTCATTATATATATCCTTCCCCTTGGTAATATTTTTCGTAGATTGAACATCCATTTCCACTGCTTCGCGGATGACACCCAGCTTTACCTGTCCAGTAAGCCAAACTCCACACTTCCCCCTTCATCTCTCATCACCTGCCTTCAAGAAATAAAATCCTGGTTCAGTTCTAACTTCTTAAAATTAAATACTGACAAAACAGAAATCTTACTGGTGGGTACCAAGCACACCCTCTCAAAATCTGACAGTTTCTCTCTTATCATTGATAATACCTCAGTTTCCCCCTCTCCCCAGGTCAAGAGTCTGGGTGTCATCCTAGATAGCTCACTATCTTTTCAATCCCATATCAATAGAATTTCACGGTCAGCTTATTACCATCTTCGTAATATTAATTGTCTTCGCCCCTCCCTTACCGTCCACTCTGCTTCTGTCCTCGTCCATAGCCTGGTTATATCACATTTAGATTACTGTAACTCTAATCTACTGTAACTCTTCTCTCAGGCCTCCCTCAAAAAACCCTCCGTAAGCTTCAGTTGGTTCAAAATTCAGCAGCACGTGTCGTTACAAAAACTCCCTATTCTCATCATATCACCCCCATCCTAAAACAGCTCCATTGGCTTCCAGTGCAAGCCAGGATCGATTTTAAAATCCTCCTACTCATCCATAACCTCGCCCCTCCTTACCTAACAGATCTCCTCCAAGTCGTCACCTCGTCCCGTTCCCTCAGATCATCCTCCTCCATTCATCTCTCTGTGCCCTCCGTCCGCCTTAGCACCATGGGGAGTAGAGCCTTCTGTTTTACTGCTCCAAAACTCTGGAACTCCCTTCCCCCTCACATCAGGAACATAAACTAACTTATTCAATTCAAAAACCAGCTCAAAACTCACCTCTTCAAAACCACCTATCCACTATAAATTTTAGAGTGCCTTGTTTATTTTTTGCTTGTTTTGATTCCTTGTTTTATGTCGTACTTAGGTCTTCTTGTGTTTTATTTGATGATTTTGTTTTTATCCTGTACAGTGACCTTGAGTGTTTAGAAAGGCTCTTTTAAATAAAATGTATTATTATTATTATTATTATTATTATTATTATTATTATTATTATTATTATGGTAAATGGTAAATGGCCTGTATTTGTATAGCGCCTTCTTAGGGTTCTACAACCCCCCAAGGCGCTTCACAACACATTCAGTCATCCACCCATTCACACACACATTCACACGCTGGTGGGGATGAGCTACGATGTAGCTACAGCTGCCCTGGGGCGCACTGACGGAGGCGAGGCTGCCGAGCACTGGCGCCACCAGTCCCTCCGACCACCACCAGCAGGCAAGCGGGTTAAGTGTCTTGCCCAAGGACACACAGCAGCATTCTCTGGCCGTAAATAAAATAATTATTTCTTGGTCATAGGGCAGACACAGCAAGGAAACAGGGCCAAATGAAACAAGTGTTGGCAGCTGACACATGTCAATACATTTCAGTAATTGATACCATTAAGTTTATATTCAGTAATGTCCAGATGCAGAAAGAATACTTGCAGATTAACAATCAATTTGAAGGTAAAATGCACAACTATTGTGATGGGTCACACTTTTCCTCTCACCCATTGTTTGGCAGATATCCTCAAGCTATTCAAATACAATTGTATTTTGATGACTTAGAAACTGTAAACCCATTGGGCTCCAAAACAAAAATTCATAAAATGGGTGCTGTTTATTTTGCCTTAAAGAATCTGCCACCAAAATATAATTCATCCCTCTCACATATTCATTTATGTCTTCTGTTTAATTCTATGGACAGAGACAAATATGGGTTTGGTAAGATTTTGGAACCACTGCTTGATGACATCAGACTCCTTGAAAGATCAGGTGTACAGGAAGAGATGCAAGGAGAAACTCATCAGCTCTATGGAACTATATGTGTTTTGACTGCAGACAATTTAGCCATTCATTCCCTATGTGGGTATGTAGAGAGCTTTTCTGCAAACAAGTTTTGCCACTTCTGCCTTGTCGATAAAAAGCTTGCAGACTGTTTTTGATGAAGACGAGATTGAGAAACGCACCAGAGAAAATTATCAGCAGCATGTCTGGCATAATGATCCAAGCTCAACTGGAGTTAAAGAAGACTCCTGTTTGAATAAACTGCAGTATTTCCATGTGACAGAGAACACGTGTCGACATTATGCACAATATTCTCGAGGGTGTAGCCCCTTTGGAGGTGAGACTAATGTTACACCACTTCATTTATGAAGAAAAAATATTTTCCCTTGAGCTGGTTAATCATAGAATCACCAGTTATGACTATGGATATGGAAATGAAAAAAATAAGCCAAGTGAGAAGCTCTGATAATGCAATCAAACAAACAGCATCACAGATGTGGTGCCTTTTGCAGGTGTTGCCCTTTTTAATTGGTGATCTTGTTGACAGGAAAAGTCAACATTGGCATTTGTTCATCCTGCTGAGGGAAATATGTAGCATTGTCTTTTCGCCCACTGTCACACTAGGGCTTGCTGTATTTCTGAAACAGCTCATTATAGAGCACCATGTATTATTCAAGAAGATCTATGACAGAAATTTGATTCCTAAACACCACTTTATGATTCACTATCTAAGGATGATGGTTATGTTTGGACCCATTTCTCAACTTTGGTGTATGAGATTTGAGGCAAAACACAATCCATTAACAAGCTCATGTGGTTGGCAACTTTAAAAATATTTCTAAAACACTGAGCTATAAACATCAGGTTCAGCAGATGTATAATTTCAAGTTAAGTGACCCTTTTTCTCAGAAGATAGACGTCACTAACGCATACCTTGTTACCATCAGCTCGTTGGAGAAAGCAGACGTTATACTGGACAATCTCAGAACAATACACAGTGACTTGACTTTGAACAGCACTGTTTATGTTACTCACTCTGTTGGTGTGCTTGGTCAAACTTACAAAACTGGTGCTGTACAGCCACTTAAAGTGGACAATAAAGGAGAGCCTTTGTTTGGTGAGATCATCTATATCATACCACAGACTGATACAGGATCAGTTATGGTATTTGTGAGAATCATAACAGTAAGATACTTTGATGAGCATTTTTATGCGTATGCTGTACAAAAAACTAAAGACTATGAAATTATCAGCCTGACAGAATTAGCTGATTTCAAGCCTTTGGACATAATGTTGGGTTTTAAAATAGATGAAATATATTTAAGCCCAAGGTACAAGATGTTTTAGTTTCTCAAAACAGGACGAGCAGGTATGGTGTTGAACATGTTTTAAAAAAGAAGACAAGTCATACATTAAGACTCAACAAAAATGTTTAACAAATAAAAAGTGGTCTGCTTCTGCAAATGAAATTTGTACATTTTCTGACATAGGAAAAGCAGTTGTGATTGATGGGATTTTTAAAGTCTATTTTTCCCAGCATGCAATAAATTACAGAATCAGAAAGTGTATATTAAGTATGTATATTACTGTTATTACTGTCTGAAAACTCTTTGTTGTTTGGTTATTTTTATACCATTTTATTAGTCTGTTCATTACTGGTATTGCATTGTATTAAACCGAGCTTAAAGCACTAAATGGATTTTAAAAAAACAATAACAATGCACAAAGGTTTGTCATAATTTTTGCACTTCCAGTTGGCAGTAATTTGTGATTTCATTATTTATTACTGCTTAGGCATATGTTAAGATAATTAAAAAAGTACTATCTTCTTTTATGTAATGCTTTTATGACACGTGAGCATTTACAAATAAACTGTACTTTTAGCTGTCTTATTTCTTGTTTCAGGACTATTTTTAGCTACATTAAGCAACACTTAATGTGTTGCAATGACACATTTTAGCATTACCTAACAATTTGTGTGTTAAAATGGTTTACACATTTAATGTGTTAAAATTAACACAACATGTGTCGTCCCTGATCACACTCAGCACGTGTTAAAAATTAGCACAACATGTGTCATTTTTAACACATGTTTTTGCTGTATACAGACAGAACCACTTTAAGCTTTTTAGTTTTTTACCGCTATTTTTTTAACAAACTTACTTCTAAAATGTCGCTGCTAGCTGCTGCTTCTACCTGTTGAGAATCCAACGGCCGGCGCACAAAGCATGCTGGGATAGCCTTGGCCCGTGAGGATACACCAGACCCATCCTCAAAATTCGGGTGGAATGAGGACGCATATGAGGACGTGAGAATGAGTATCCTTCGAATTCTGACAGTACTCGTCGCTACGCTGTGACGTCATCGACCTCAAAATGCGTGCTCACAAGCATCCTGCCCCTGGATTCAGACACACCCAATGACGTATCTATTTGCTGACATCACCTAAGCCACGCCCCCTTACAGCAGGAAGTCTATTGTTTTTCTTTACAAGGTCAAGATTTGACCTGTTTCATCTAATCAAGATAAGATTCTGCCCAATTACTGAACACATGCTGGTGTACAACTGCATCTATTACTCCGTATGTTGACGAGGGTGTGGAGCTGTGGTTGCACCAGAGTTAGCCTGACTGCCATTAGGTACCAAGATGAGATCCTCAGAGCCCTTGTGAGACCACATGCTGGTGCGGTTGGCCCTGGGTTCCTCCTAATGCAAGACAATGCTAGACCTCATGTGGCTAGACTGTGTCAGCAGTTCCTGCAAGATGAAGGCGTTGATGCTATGGACTGGCTCGCCCGTTCCCCAGACCTGAATCTAATTGAGCACATCTGGGACATCATGTCTCGCTCCATCCACCAACGCCACGTTGCACCACAGACTGTCCAGGAGTTGGTGGATGCTTTAGTTCAGGTCTGGGAGGAGATCCCTCAGGAGATCATCCACCACCTCATCAGGAGCATGCCCAGGCGTTGTAGGGAGGTCATACAGACACGTGGAGGCCACACCCACTACTGAGCCTCATTCTGACTTGTTTTAAGGACATTACATCAAAGCTGGATCAGCCTGTAGTGTGTTTTTACACTTTAATTTTGAGTGTGACTCTAAATCCAGACCTCCATGGGTTGATAAATCTGATTTCCATTGATCATTGTTGTGTGATTTTGTTGTCAGTACATTCAACTATGTAAAGAACAAAGTATTTAAAGTTAAAGTCCCAAGTTATCATCACACACTGGTGAAATTACATCTCCGCATTTGACCCATTCCCGTGGTGGGGAGCGGTGAGATGCAGCTGTGGCCGCGCTCGGGAACTATTTGGTGGTTTAACCCCCCAATCCAACCCCTTAGTGCTGAGTGTCGAGCGAGGAGGCATTGGGTCCAATTTTATCAAGGTCTTTGGTATGACCCGACCGGGATTCGAATCCCGATCTCCCAGTCCCGGGGCGGACACTCTACCACTAGGCCACCGGAGCTGGTGTATAATAAGAATATTTCATTCATTCAGATCTAGGATGTCTGATTTTTGTGTTCCCTTGATTTTTTGAGAATTGTGTGTATATATATATATATATATATATATTCATCCATTTTCTATACCCGCTTATCCACGCATGGTCGCGGGAGGCTGGTGCCTATCTCCAGCAGTCTCCGGGCATGCAGGCGGGGCACACCCTGGACAGGTTGCCAGTCCATCGCAGGGCAACACAGAGACACACAGGACAAACATAAATATATATATATATATATATATATATATATATATATATATATATATATATATATATATATATGATGCAATTTATATATATATATATAGAGAGAGAGAGAGAGAGAGAGCAACATATTTTGAATAATTAAAATGCGATTAATCCAAATTAATTAATTACAAAGCCTCTAACTACTTAGATAAATTTTTTTAACTGAGTCCCACCCTTAATTTGAACCATTTGGAGATTTGTTTCAGGCCTAATGCATTCTATAAATAAGTGTTAAGTTTGGGTCGACACCTCCTACACACACCACTACTCACATCTTTTACTTGCTCAGGTTTGCATGGACAGGTGTTGTGCCATAGGAAGGTACATTTTTGTCTCCAGAATACAAACTTGAGCTAAAAGTGTTTTTGTAGATGTCTAGGAATGACCGCAGAGCTTTTTACTTTAAGACCATAGTTCATTAGCGTTCTAAAAAGCTTTTCCGACAGTCATCAGGAATCTTCCTTGTACAGGTGTGCTCCAGGTTACTATGGCAACCCCCTGCTAGTTGGTAGTTCCTGCAAGAGGTGTGACTGTAATGGCAACACTGACCCCAACCTGATCTTCAACAAATGCCACAACATGACAGGCCACTGTGAGCACTGCTGGGGAAATACAGCTGGAGCCAGCTGTGAGCGGTGTGCTCCCGGTTTCTACGGCGATGCCATCAGTGCCAAGAACTGTAGAGGTGGGTGGACGGGACTTTGTGGATGTTTGGTGTGTAATTATGCAGATCATTTCAGAGTCTGTGAGGCACTTCAGTGTGTTTATTCTACATTGTTCTGTTCTTATTTATTCCAATTAATAGTCTGATTTCAGAATTATGTCATCATTAGGCTACAGAATAATCTCCCCAGTACATCATTAAGAAATCAGTACTAAAGAAAACTGCATATGTCCAATGTATGTTCCAGAATGTGAATGCAGCCAATGTGGGACATCTTCCTGCGATGATAGGACAGGCGTGTGCCACTGCAGGCCAGGAGTCACTGGACAACGTTGTGATAAGTGTGAGGTGAGATAAAGCACATTGAAATGTTTTTCCTGATATAAATGCTGCTCCAAGCTTTTAATGTTTACTTTTGAAGTTCTTCAGCAATTTCAACAAAATTAAACAGATTCACCTCCAAATACTGATTTATTGATGTAGCCCAATTCAATTCAGTTTATTTATTTGGTGCCAAATGTCAAATCATCTTAAGGCACTTTACGAGGTAAACATTCCAATTGAACCTACTTATCAGTGCATTGAGTTCAGTTCATTATGCCAGTTAGTTTAGTTAGAAGAGTTTAAATCACACACACTCTTTCAAAATTAGAGCCAAAGAGGCTCTGGGTTCGTTTTTTACAGTGTACCCTTGTACTATTTGCTTTAATATTACTTCTCTCTAAACGTTTGGGCTCAAAGAAACTTACCTTCTCAAGTAGCACTATCCTAATGTTTAACTGTAACTAGATAAATTGCATTTCTTGCAGAAATGCGTTTGAATGCTTTGTTGCTGAATACGATAGCTGAAACTGCTGAATTGAAGCTAAAACTAAGCTTAATTGTCAAAATGTGCTGAATGTATTTGAAGTTTTAGGAGCACAAATTGCTAAAAAGTTTTAAAAAGCCCAAAAAGTAGAATAGAGAAAAAAATCCTAAACAGCAGAAAACTGAAATCTCTAAACATAGTTAAAAAAACTGAGCAGCTAAAATGTTTAAACAGCTGATATTTGAGTATAAGTAGTTAAATTTTCACAATTAGTTGAATTGTGAAGTTAGCAGGATATGCTGAATTTTGAAACTGATAGCTGAGTAGCTGAACTGAAATAAGCAGTTTTCTGCTGCGAAAATTTAACGTAATTGTAAAAATGAGCTGAAAAGATTGAAAGATTTAGGAGCAAAAAATCACTAACAAGTGTATTAAAGCCAAATAAGTAAGTGGAGAAAAGAGAAAATAAATCTAAACAGCAGAAAACTGAAATCTCACTACACAGTTTAAAAAACTAGACAGCTGGTATTTGAGTAGGAATAATTTAAAAGTTAAATTTTCACAATTAGCTGAACTGTGAATTTAGCAGCTGAAATTGATGAACATGCATTAGAACTTAAGTGAAGTTGAAAATGAGTTCAATTGTCAAAGTTAGCAGAATGAGATAAAAAATAAACTGTTAGAAAGAGCAGAAATTGAACTTTAAGGTTTCAAAATTTTCTCAGCCAATCAAAGACCAGGGATGGTGGACGGCTGGTTTACAGAGTTCAAGCTGATCGATTTGGTGTATAACATGTCTGAGTGCGTATTTCTGTTAACTTGGAAGAAGCTTGAACTCTCTCAGCCAATCAGAAAGCAGGGATGGGCGGGAGGGGGGGCACCGTGTTCATCAGACCAAGCTGATCAATTTGATGTATAATATGTGTGGGTGCGTATTTCTGTTATCCAAAAAGATGCTTGAGCTCTCTCAGCCAATCAGAGAGCAGGGATTGGGGTGGGGGGGCATTGGGTTCCTTAGACCAAGCCGATCAATTTGATGTATAATATGTGTGGGTGTGTATGTCTGTTTAGCCAGAAAAAAATTGAAAACTCTCAGCCAATCAGGGAGAGAGAGGGGGGAGGGAGGTAGAGAGCGAGAGAGAGACAGGCAGAGAGAGAGAGGAGTAGGGAGGAAGGGAGGGAGTAGGAAAGAGTGAGGGACATAGAGAGAAAGGGGGGGGAGAGAGGGAGGNGTTTGAAAGGGCAACATGGAAAACATGCAGGACAGTGGGCCCTGAGGACCAGGGTTGGGGAACACTGACTTAAAGTACTTCTCTGGAGTATTTCTTTTATCTGATGGCACCATCTAGTGGCTGACAAGCGTATCGCACCAAGAGTCGGTTGCATAGAATTTTTAAGATGGCGACTGCACGTTTCTTGTTTATGAATGTTCTTCTGTAGCCGACAAACAGCTAAAACACGTTGTTTTACAAGTATTATTATATGTCATGTTGTGTTTTCATATACACTGCTCACAAAAATTAAAGGAACACTTTTTTTATTGGGCCTGGCATGAAATCAGTGAAACCTGTCTGATAATTTTCTGGTTGATTAAGCAGCTGAGGGCATTGTTAATCACTTTCAGCTGTATTGGTGTTCATGGACTTAACGACAGGTGCACTAAAGTGGCAACAATTACAAAACCCTCAAAACAGGACTGGTTTAACATGTGGAGGTCATTTCACCTGTAAAAATTATACATTCCAATATGGCAGCCTGGTGAAGTCATAATATGCTAATTTGATGAGAGTGAATTTGCTCCCATCACAAACTTTGGGTCCTACTGAAGATTTTTCTCATTTACAGTTTATCTTTATCTCTAACCATTTTCAAGCTACAACCTTTTGAAATAGTCATGTCAGAATTGAATATTTAAAAAAAAAACTGGTGCCTAAAGGTAATACTGTTTTTCCATATCGGTATCAGATCGATATCGACAGATACTAAACTTCTGATATTGGTATCGGATCGAATGTAAAAAAATGGATCGTGCATCCCTACTCTGACTGCCATAAGGTATCCAGATGAAATCCTTGAACCCTTTGTCAGACCCTACGCTGATGCAGTAGGTCCTGGTTTTCTCCTAATGCACGACAATGCCCGGCCTCATGTGGCAAGAGTATGCAGGCAGTACCTGGAGGATGAAGGAGTTGAAACAATTGAATGGCCTTCACGATCCCCTGACTTAAACCCAATAGAACATCTGTGGGACATTATGTTTGGGTCCATTAGGCGGCGCCAGGTTGCTCCTCAGACTGTACAAGAGCTCAGGGATGCCCTCACACAGATCTGGGAGAAAATGCCACAAGACACCATCCGTTGTCTCATTAGGAGCATGCACCGACGTTGTCAAGCATGCACACAAGCTCGTGGGGGCCACACAAGATACTGAAAAGCATTTTGAGTTGCAGAAATGAAGTTTCTGAAATAATGGACTAGCCTGCCACATCTTCATTTCACTCTGATTTTAGGGTGTCTACACAATTGAGCCCTCTGTAGGCTGAAAACTTTTATTTCCATTAAAAGACTTGGCATCCTTTTGTTCCTAAGACATTGCCCTGTCGTTATTTGTATAGATATCCAACTTCATATTGAGATCTGATGGATCTAATGTGTTTCTTTAAAGTGTTCCTTTCATTTTTGTGAGCAGTGTATATATATTTTAAAGACTTACTTGTCTGTGAAAAGTTCATCAACGCTGCATCAGCCGAGGTGCTTCCTTAAATGTGAAGCGTGTAAGCGGTAGTCTAACGCTATTGGTTAGTTCTGGTCGACGCTCAGTTTCCTATTGCACCGATTTTACGAGGCGGGGGCGGGCTTAGCAAAAGAAAAAAAGATGTATCACTTACATTATATCACACTACATGATAAGACAATCACTTTTACGGATTTCTGAAAAATCATACATAATTCCTGAAAGGGAACTCCGGATTGCTGCTTTAACATTCATGGACTCGCCCATCTCGACTCACGACGAGGAAGGCTGTTGTTGGTTTAGCGTCCAGGAAACAGCAGAGAACGTCTGGGCTAGTAGAAGCTAACCGTTAGCATTAGTACCTCCACAACATGGCGGAACACGTTCAGGCTTGTGATATTGGTGGAGATAAAACATCAACGTTGCATTTTTTACCAAAGAAATCAGAGCGAATGGAGGCAGCAGAAGAGTCACGTTGCTGTTACAATCAGAGGTGAGATGTTTGTGTATCATGAATATTAATGAGTACCCCCCTCCCCCCCGCCCTCCTCCAACAAACTTCTACCCCCTGAAACAGGAGCGCCAGAGCTTTTCTTCTACACAAAACAACTCAAAGTGCATTCATTCATACTGGAGACCAGCAAATGTATAAAAAACACAAATGAATTTACAGTAGTCCACATACACACCTCCAGAGGTGCAGTAACGTTTAACCCCTGGACACAAATTCCCATCAAAACACTGCTGGCCTTCGAGCATCCAGATGGAGTATTAGGATTCGTACCTTCATCAGAAACGCGCCATATCCAGTTTTATGTCTTGCATACCTTTCAGGAACAATCGACCTTTAAAGAGGACCTAGAATGTAAACCAACATGTTCCTTGTTGTTGTTGAATAAAGACAGCTTGGGTCAACAGCAGCATGCCAAAAGTCAAAGCCGTGTGTGACCTACTTTTGATGTCAATTAGAAAGTTGAAAAAGGAAAACCTTCCTTAACACGTCACTAGGGGGAGCCACGCCTCCTCAAACCTGCATGTCTCCAGTGTCTGAGGCCTTCTGGGGAAACCAACCAATCAGCAAGCAGCTCATTATCATATTCATGTCCTGGCCGAGTGGGAGGGGCTAGCAGCTCTTTTCACAGCAAGGCTGGTTTAGGGGGTTTAGAATGGCCTGGATCAGGACTCCTGGGACAGATGAAAGCCTAAAGAACATTTCTGATGCTTTTAGAGGCTCAGAGCTGTTTTAGATGGTGGATTAACTGCACTCTAGCTCCTCTTTAACAGAAATTCTTCTTCATTGTTGTTGGCAGAGATTTACACCTTCAGATCTATGAACATGTTATTGTTGTGTCTGTAGTCTGATCACACGTGTGCATGTGAAACACGCGTGTCCCAGGCAGCTGTGAGGGGACTGAAAACGTCCCGTCCCGCTTCTGACCGAGCCTCCGAGCTTTGGACAAGGTCACTGCTGGCTGTCTTCATGGGCAGGCAGACACATTCATTAAGCACGGCTCCGTCGGAGGCAGCGCTCTGGGAACGCTGCTCCTCATTAAAGCGGAAACCTGTTGCATGAAGATGAGGGAAATAAAGATGGAGCCAAAAACAGGAGAGGTGGGAGAGCTTTTCAGGGGACAAAAAGGTCAAGAAAGTTTTGTTTTTAAGTGCTTTTGTTTAAAATGCTCTACACTCTAAAAATGAAATGTTGAATTAACCAAGTTATGTCAACTGGTTCCACTAAACCTGGTTGCTTAAATGTAAAGAGCAATTAATATATGTTTAATTTTAACATAGCACTGTATATTAATTACTCTTTACATTTAATCAATTGGGTTTAGTGGATCCAGTTGACATAATTTGGTTAAGTTCATTTAACATTTTATTTTTTACAGTGTATGGGCACGAATGTACACCAGCTGGAATAATTATAATAAATCCAGTTTGGTTGTTCAAGTGTTTTATTAGAGTATTAGAAGAGTTCTGCAACATCTCTATAGAAACAGTGAATGAGAATAAACGATCGCGGCAGCTCTTCTTCTGACTGTAGATTGTATAAAACTTTAATGAAAACATTTTCCAGATGAATAAATGAGCTGCTTTCTGACAGCATCGTTGTCCCAACGGTTTCTGTTCACATCGCAGTATTTTAATTAGTTATGAGATTTTTGCTGTCAGGTTTGTTGTGAAGGACTCGTGGAAAACAGGAAATGACTTATTTAAAACCACNCTTCCCTCCCTCCCTCCATCCATCATCCCTCCCTCCCTCCATCCATCCATCTTTCCATCCCTCCATCCATCCATCCTTCCCTCCATCCCTCCCTCCCTCCCTCCATCATCCCTCCATACAGATTGCAGAGCAGAGTCAGTGGTAGAGTCGTGTTGCTGTTAGCCAATCAGAGGAGAGAGGTAGTAAGACTCCAGATCCTGCCATCTGATGCTCTGATGTGGCTCACTTCTAGTTCCTGAAACAGGTGCACCCCCCACCCCACCCCAGTACGACTTACAAGGCATTTATTTCTACTAGAGACCACTGCAGGTGTATTAGAATATGAGTGAAGTACATCTTTAAGGGTTCCTTGCCAACTACTACAGGCTCCTGGCTACGAAGGTGACAAGTCAGGAGCGAGAACAGGTTAATTATTGTGTTGTTTCCATAGTTACCTCACCCCGCAGCATACCGTATTCTGGGAAATCATGGTCTTGAGCGCTGATGCAGAAATAGGGGTGATTATTTATGTGGCTTTACTTTTAGGGGAACTCTGATGGTTTGCTTGCTGCTGTGATTTAGCGAAGGAACAAAATGTTACCAGCAAAGCTAATAAATCATCTCCCTTTATACATCTGTGCTCCGTAATGACATTACTCTGCTTCCTTCTTTGCTCCCATCATAATTACCGTCCCCATAAAGGAGCCTGAAAGCCTTTTTAAAAGCCTGATGTGACTCGAAGTTTGGTTTCAGAGGGATGCGGTGGGTGAAAGTGTCTTTTCCTCCAACAAGAACACCTTAAAAACATCAAATATGCAATTAAAATGTTGCCAAAAATGTTTTAAGAAATAATTCTGAAGCATAAAATCTTTCCACAAACAGAGCAGGTTGTTTCAGAGTTGATTTGTTTTGTCATTAATCGTCTTCATGATTCCATTAAAGCCACAGAATTCACAACAAGCCTTTTTACACGTATTAATATCAGCCATGGAGACGACTCCTGGCTGAAAATGGCCGTTTTAAGTCCCTCTAAACTTGACAGTTACGACTGAAGGAAAAAATGTGATTTCACGCTGACATTTCAGGCTAAACCCTCATCAGAAAGTCCCGGCAGATGGATTTTTAAAAACCAGGAAAGTCATTTTGGCGAATATAAACCCGTAAAATGATCCTAAATGTAATAAAACTCCTGTTTTCATGACATTTTAAACTTTTCCATCCAGGATTTAAAGTGCCGTGAAATGGCTTTTGGGGGAATTTGATAAGTTTAATAAATCAGGAGCTAATCGGAGGCAGGATTGACTCTAAGGTAATGTGATTTCTGCTCCTGTTGTTCCCTGCAATCACATCAGCACGAATAATACGATAATCGAAGCCCGTTTATTGCAATCACCTGGTCTTAATGACTGTGTTTGTTCAAGGTCGGTGATTGAATATGTCCTTTATTTCATTATGACTTTCCCAACACCCACAGGACAACAAGTCCTCCAGATGAAACAGGACTTCTCGTTCTGGCTTGTTTTCTTCCTCCTTCAGACCCAAAGTGATTCTGTGGTTAGATTTGGTTTGTGTCGGTTTCTTCTAATCTAGTTACTCGGCGTGGTTCAGATGTTTCCCTGCTCACCTGATTTAAAGTGATGGGTAATTATCAGAACCTAATGACGTGTAATTGAATGAGGCGTGTTGGCTGTTCTGAAACAGGCAGAATGGTGGAACCAGGACTCGGAAGCCAGGTGGGCTTGTTGCTGAACGCTGACCTAACGCGTTTTGATGTTATGGACAACGTGTCTCCCACCACCACGTGGTTTTGTAGCCACTCAGGATTCAAGTCCTTCAAACACATGATGTCCCAAATCTTTGGCGTGAGTAAAACCAGGAACTGGATCTCACACCAGCTGATGGGAATCATCTGGATCAACTGAAAATACGGTAAAAATGTTCTAAGAAGAACAGGACAAATAACTTAATAACAGATCTACGTCACACTGTCACTTAAAGCAGTGTTCCCCAACCCTGGTCCTCAGGGTCCACTGTCCTGCATGTTTTCCATGTCTCTGCTTCAGCACACCTGATCTGCATTGCCTCCTCAGGAGGACTTCAAGTGCTGCAGGTGCCTGTTAATCACTCATTCATTTGAGTCAGGTGTGTGACAGCAGGGAAACACTGGCGTTTGAAAGGGCAACATGGAAAACATGCAGGACAGTGGGCCCTGAGGACCAGGGTTGGGGAACACTGACTTAAAGTACTTCTCTGGAGTATTTCTTTTATCTGATGGCACCATCTAGTGGCTGACAAGCGTATCGCACCAAGAGTCGGTTGCATAGAATTTTTAAGATGGCGACTGCACGTTTCTTGTTTATGAATGTTCTTCTGTAGCCGACAAACAGCTAAAACACGTTGTTTTACAAGTATTATTATATGTCATGTTGTGTTTTCATATACACTGCTCACAAAAATTAAAGGAACACTTTTTTTATTGGGCCTGGCATGAAATCAGTGAAACCTGTCTGATAATTTTCTGGTTGATTAAGCAGCTGAGGGCATTGTTAATCACTTTCAGCTGTATTGGTGTTCATGGACTTAACGACAGGTGCACTAAAGTGGCAACAATTACAAAACCCTCAAAACAGGACTGGTTTAACATGTGGAGGTCATTTCACCTGTAAAAATTATACATTCCAATATGGCAGCCTGGTGAAGTCATAATATGCTAATTTGATGAGAGTGAATTTGCTCCCATCACAAACTTTGGGTCCTACTGAAGATTTTTCTCATTTACAGTTTATCTTTATCTCTAACCATTTTCAAGCTACAACCTTTTGAAATAGTCATGTCAGAATTGAATATTTAAAAAAAAAAACTGGTGCCTAAAGGTAATACTGTTTTTCCATATCGGTATCAGATCGATATCGACAGATACTAAACTTCTGATATTGGTATCGGATCGAATGTAAAAAAATGGATCGTGCATCCCTACTCTGACTGCCATAAGGTATCCAGATGAAATCCTTGAACCCTTTGTCAGACCCTACGCTGATGCAGTAGGTCCTGGTTTTCTCCTAATGCACGACAATGCCCGGCCTCATGTGGCAAGAGTATGCAGGCAGTACCTGGAGGATGAAGGAGTTGAAACAATTGAATGGCCTTCACGATCCCCTGACTTAAACCCAATAGAACATCTGTGGGACATTATGTTTGGGTCCATTAGGCGGCGCCAGGTTGCTCCTCAGACTGTACAAGAGCTCAGGGATGCCCTCACACAGATCTGGGAGAAAATGCCACAAGACACCATCCGTTGTCTCATTAGGAGCATGCACCGACGTTGTCAAGCATGCACACAAGCTCGTGGGGGCCACACAAGATACTGAAAAGCATTTTGAGTTGCAGAAATGAAGTTTCTGAAATAATGGACTAGCCTGCCACATCTTCATTTCACTCTGATTTTAGGGTGTCTACACAATTGAGCCCTCTGTAGGCTGAAAACTTTTATTTCCATTAAAAGACTTGGCATCCTTTTGTTCCTAAGACATTGCCCTGTCGTTATTTGTATAGATATCCAACTTCATATTGAGATCTGATGGATCTAATGTGTTTCTTTAAAGTGTTCCTTTCATTTTTGTGAGCAGTGTATATATATTTTAAAGACTTACTTGTCTGTGAAAAGTTCATCAACGCTGCATCAGCCGAGGTGCTTCCTTAAATGTGAAGCGTGTAAGCGGTAGTCTAACGCTATTGGTTAGTTCTGGTCGACGCTCAGTTTCCTATTGCACCGATTTTACGAGGCGGGGGCGGGCTTAGCAAAAGAAAAAAAGATGTATCACTTACATTATATCACACTACATGATAAGACAATCACTTTTACGGATTTCTGAAAAATCATACATAATTCCTGAAAGGGAACTCCGGATTGCTGCTTTAACATTCATGGACTCGCCCATCTCGACTCACGACGAGGAAGGCTGTTGTTGGTNAGAGAGAGAGGGTTAGGGAGGGAGGAAGGGAGGGAGAGAGAAAGAGGGAGACAGAGAGAAACACAGAGAGAGAGAGAGAAACAGAGAGAGAGAGAGAGAGAGAGAGGGTTAGGGAGGAAGGGAGGGAGGGAGAGAGAAAGAGGGAGACAGAGAGAAACAAACACAGAGAGAGAGAGAGAGAGAGAGAGAGAGAGAGAGAGAGAGAGAGAGAGAGAGAGAGAGAGAGAGAGAGAGAGAGAGTATTGAGTCTGGGTCTGGGTTCTGATCCTGATTCAGGTCCGGGTATTTGTTCTGTTCCTATATCTCATCTAACCCTGGCTCTAGTCTTGCCCTGGTTCTGATCCACATGCTGGTTCTGGTGTTGGTTCTGATCCTGGTTCTGGTCTTAAACCAGATGCTGGTTCTGATACTGGTTTGCTGAAACAAGCAGACTGACTAATAGAGAGGCCACAAGGCTCCAGTAGGATTGTACTTAAAATAGCTTTTCCGTATATCCGCTCTCAGACAGTAAATAGCGGGAAATGTCTGAACCAATCAGAAAGCTCCATTATCACACCACTGCTCTGCTGCTGTTAGAGATGCAGCAGGCAGGCCCCTTAATGAGGAAGGCTTTGGATCTGTGCTTCAGATGTCCGATCAGAGGTCTCCAACGTCTCATCACCATTCGAAAAGTATAGCACCGATTTGAAAAATTCCAAAAGCGTCAGCATCAGAAGGCTTTGGTGGTGCTGTATTTAATTTTTTGTGTGCCTACCTAGAATATTTGTAGGAGAAATGATGAGATGATTTCTACTGTCTGGAGCAGAAAATGCCTGTTTTTTATGGGAGGAAAATGTGGCTGAATCCTCTTTCAGATGCTTGTAACTCAAGAACCGTGGCAGATACAGCTAAAACGAAGACATCCTATCGAAGCTGACAAAAAAACCTTCTGTTTTTGAAAAAAATTACACATGAACTATAAAAGATGTGGTCGTAGCAGATTTTTCTTTAGAGAAAGTCATCGGATCGGGGAGGGCAGTGGGTTCATCAGACCAAGCTGATCAATTTGATGTATAATATGTGTGGGTGCGTATTTCTGTTATCCAAAAAGATGCTTGAGCTCTCCCAGCCAATCAGAGAGCAGGGATTGGGGGTGGGGGTAATGGGTTCCTAAGACCAAGCTGATCGATTTGATATATAATATGTGTCGGTGCGTATTTCTGTTAACCAAGAAGAAGCTTGAACTCTCTCAGCCAATCAGAGAGCACGGATTGGGGGTGGGGGGGCATTGGGTTCCTTAGACCAAGCTGATCAATTTGATGTATAATATGTGTGGGTGTGTATGTCTGTTTAGCCAGAAAAAAATTGAAAACTCTCAGCCAATCAGGGAGAGAGAGGGGAGAGAGAGAGAGAGAGAGAGAGAGAGAGAGAGAGAGAGAGAGAGAGAGAGAGAGAGAGAGACTATTGAGTCTGGGTCTGGGTTCTGATCCTGATTCAGGTCCGGGTATTTGTTCTGTTCCTATATCTCATCTAACCCTGGCTCTAGTCTTGCCCTGGTTCTGATCCACATGCTGGTTCTGATGCTGGTTCTGATCCTGGTTCTGGTCTTAAACCAGATGCTGGTTCTGATACTGGTTTGCTGAAACAAGCAGACTGACTAATAGAGAGGCCACAAGGCTCCAGTAGGATTGTACTTAAAATAGCTTTTCCGTATATCCGCTCTCAGACAGTAAATAGCGGGAAATGTCTGAACCAATCAGAAAGCTCCATTATCACACCACTGCTCTGCTGCTGTTAGAGATGCAGCAGGCAGGCCCCTTAATGAGGAAGGCTTTGGATCTGTGCTTCAGATGTCCGATCAGAGGTCTCCAACGTCTCATCACCATTCGAAAAGTATAGCACCGATTTGAAAAATTCCAAAAGCGTCAGCATCAGAAGGCTTTGGTGGTGCTGTATTTAATTTTTTGTGTGCCTACCTAGAATATTTGTAGGAGAAATGATGAGATGATTTCTACTGTCTGGAGCAGAAAATGCCTGTTTTTTATGGGAGGAAAATGTGGCTGAATCCTCCTTCTGACGCTTGTAACTCAAGAACCGTGGCAGATACAGCTAAAACGAAGACATCCTATCGAAGCTGACAAAAAAACCTTCTGTTTTTGAAAAAAATTACACATGAACTATAAAAGATGTGGTCGTAGCAGATTTTTCTTTAGAGAAAATCATCGGATCCTGCAGCTGATATGCAGCTTCAACAGTCACATTGGAAGCCTGGAACCTCTCATCACCATTCAAAAAGTATGGCACCGATTAGAAAAATTCCAAAAGCGTCAGCA
>SSNS01000682.1:189859-202496 GCA_006937985.1 Aphyosemion australe | reverse complement strand
AAATCGGCTCAAAAAAGTGAAAAAGTCGCACAGTGTACGCCCGGCTTAACACACACACACACACACGCGCGCACGCACGCACACACACACACACATGCACGCACGCACACACACATGCACACACACGCACGCACACACACAAACACGCACACGCACACACACACGCACACACACACACACACACACACCAGCCCACAGAGACGTATCCCGTTGTGTGAATGGCTTAAAAGTGGGCAATTTTTAAATAATAGATGCTTCAAATTAAAGTTAAAGTACCAAGTATTCATCACACAATGGTGAAATTACCTCTCTGCATTTGACCCATCCCCATGGTGGGGAGCGGTGAGCTGCAGCTGTGGCCGCGCTCGGGAACTATTTTTTCAAAGTCTTTGGTATGACCCGACCGGGAATAGAACCCTGATCTCCCAGTCCTGGCACGGACACTCTACCACTAGGCCACCGGAGCTGGTTAGGCTAAATATGTGGAAAATATCAAGTCTTTTCATGTAAACAGGTTCAAGTCAAGTCAAAATCCGAGTCACTGGTGTACAAGTCCAATTCAAGTCCAAGTGTTTGAACATTTTTTCAAGTCCAGTCTAGAGTCATCCAATTATTGACTCGAGTCCAAGTCATGTGACTCAAGTCCACACCTCTGCTCTGTCAGGGTTGTCTTTACTTTCAATTGTGACTTGAGTTTTATCCATTTGCTTGTTTTTCTTAATCCTTTGTAGATCAGGCCTGGTTATGTTAAATCCCTAATTAAGCAAAATGAGATAAATCAGATATTTTTATTATTCAAGTTTTTTTGTCTTCTTTTATAATGTAGGAGGGTTACTCCGGCTTCTCCAGCTGTCGGGGCTGTCGGAGATGTGAATGTGGGCCAGCCTCCTTTCGCTCCACCTGCCATCCTCTCACCCACAGCTGTCCATGTCGCCCAGGGGCCGGAGGTCGTTACTGCGAGCGCTGCCTCCCAGGATACTGGGATTACAGTCCTTCTGGCTGTAATAGTGAGTCAGTTGTTAAATTTCTACACATTGAATGTTCTACTTGGATTATTCACAGTAGATTCTCAGAGGACACGGCTGTACTGACATTCCCACACTAACATTCCCACACCCACCACCGTTATTAAAATTACTTTGTGACATTAGAGAAGAATTTGTTGACACATCTGGGCCTTTTGCCATCTTTGAAAACTCATCTAACAGCAGGGCTGATTTTTTCCAGTAGACAAGACTCAGACTTAAGGTACTGCTTTCCAGTAACACACGTGTGTTTTTTTGTAGAGTGTGACTGTGAGAGTGGCTATTGTGACATGAAAACTGGTGAATGCGTGGTAGAGGCTACAGTCAACCTGTGCAACAACAGTAAGTGAAACAAAGACCAATAAGATCTGTCCCCCAACACACCTGTTTGATGAAATGTTTTTTCCTGGATTAAGGTTGTGATGCATGCATATGGCAGCTGACGGAGGACTTAAAACTGTCCAGTAAGACACTGGACAAGTTGAAGGTTGGACTGCTGAACATCTCTACTGGTGCTGCTGCTAATGACAGGCTCAAATACTACAACTACACTTCTCATCACCTCCAGGTACACCCACAGAGGCAAATCATGACTGAAGCTCAAATACATCAAAAAATGTAACAAAAAATATATGTAATATAGAAAAGACTTTCTGCTGAACCAACTGAAAGTTTCTAAATAAAGAGTAACATATTAGGTAGTTACGTGTAAGAAGTTTGGCTGAAAAATGCAAACACAACTTTAAGGTTCTTCAGATATATTGAGAATTTTAGCATGTTATGGCTTAATATTTGGATTTCACATCCATAAGCTTTCCGTTTGAGGTATTTGACATTCTCACTGCCTTGATTCTCACTCTTATAAACACATGAGTTGTGTCACAGCTCAAACAGCCCACCCTAACCCTTCCATCCACTTTCTTCCACTTATCCGGAGTCGGGTCATGGCGGCAGCAGCCTAAGGAGGCTTCCCTCTCCCCAGCCACTTGGGCCAGCTCTTCCGGGGGAATCCCAAGGCGTTCCCTGGCCAGCCAAGTGACATAATCCCTCCAGCATTTCTTGGGTCTTCCTCCCAGTTGGACGTGCCTGGAAAACTTCACCAGGGAGGCGTCCAGGAGGCATCCTAACCAGATGCCCAAGCCACCTCAACTGGCTCCTCTCGATGTGGAGGAGCAGCAGGTCTACTCCGAGCCCCTCCCAGATGACCGAGCTTCTCACCCTATCTCTAAGGGAGAGCCCAGACACCCTGCGGCGAAAACTCATTTTGGCCGCTTGTAATCGTGATCTCGTTCTTTCTGTCACTACCCAAAGCTCGTGACCATAGGTGAGGGTAGGAACGTAGATCGACCAGTAAAGTCGACCGGTAAAAACTCCGGCTCAGCTCTCTCTTCACCACAACAGACTAGTACAATGCCTGCATCACTGCAGACACAGCACCAATCCGCCTATCAATCTCCCGATCCATCTTTCCCTCACACGTGAACAAGACCCTGAGATACTTAAACTCCTCCACTTGGGGCAGGACATCATCCCTGACCTGGAGAAGGCATTCTACATTTTTCCGACTCAAGACCATGGTCTCGGATTTAGAGGAGCTGATTCTCATCCCAGCGGCTTCACACTCGGCTGTGAACTGCTACAGCGAAAGCTGGAGATACCAGTCTGATGAAGCCAACAGGATCACATCATCTGCAAAAAGTAGAGACCTGATCCTCAGGCCACCAAAACGGATCCCCTCACCACCTTGACTGCATCTAGAAATTCTGTCCATAAAAGTTATGAACAGAATCTGTGACAAAGGGCAGCCTTGGCGGAGTCCAACTCTCACCGGAAATGAGCCTGACTTACTGCCAGCAATGCGGACCAAGCTCTGACACTGGTTGTACAGGGACCTAACAGCCTGTATCAGAGGGCCTGGTACCCCATACTCCCAGAGTACCCCCCACAGGACCCCTACAGGGCCCCCCGAGGGACGCGGTCAAACGCCTTCTCCAAATCCACAAAACACATGTAGATTGGTTGGGCGAATTCCCACGCACCCTCCAGGACCCCCCCAAGGGTATAGAGCTGGTCCAGTGTTCCACGGCGAGGACGAAAACCACATTGCTCCTCCTGGATTCGAGGTTCAACTATCCGACCGACCCTCCTCTCACCTGAGTGTCCATGACATGTGACCACAGATCAGATGAAATGACAACAAAATCGATCATCGACCTGCGGCCTAAGGTATCCTGGTGCCAAGAGTACATATGGACACCTTTATGCTTGAACATGGTGTTCGTTATGGACAATCCATGATGAGCACAGAAGTCTCATAACAAACCACCACTCGGATTCAGATCAGGGGGGCCGTTCCTCCCAACCACACCTCTCCAGGTCTCACTGTCGTTGCCCACGTGAGCATTGAAGTCCCCCAACAGAACGAGGGAGTCACCTGAAGGAGCGCTTTCCAGTACCCCCTCCAGGGACTCCAAAAAGGGTGGGTAGTCTGAGCTGCAGTTTGGTGCATAAGCACAAACCACAGTCAGGACTTGTCCCCTCATATGTAGGCGGACAGAGGCTACCCTCTCTTTCACTGGGGTAAACCCCAACGTACAGGCACCAAGATGGGGGGCAAGAAGTATGCCCACCCCTGCTCGGCGCCTCTCAGTGGGAGCAACTTCAGAGTGGTAGAGTCAAGTCAAGTCAACTTTTTTCTATAGCGCTTTACAACAGCATAAAGCTGACCAAAGTGCTTAACAAGCCAGAACTATTACAATAAAAACAACCACAGTTTGCTAAAATGCTGAAAATAAGTTACGATAAAAGGCTCATAATGAAAGAAATAAAAAACATGACATAAAAACAAATAATTCACACTGAATTAAAAGTGACTGACAATCTTTAAAAGCGATTTAAAACCAGACAATGAGGAAGCCATCCTAATCTGAATTGGCAGGTTATTCCACAACCTTGGGGCTACTACTGAGAAAGCTCTGTCACCCCTGAGCCTCTGCGTCGTTCTCGGCACCTCCAGGAGAAGCTGGTCAGCCGACCTCAGGGACCGAGACGGGGAGTGAGCAGCTAAAAGCTCAGAGAGGTACTGCGAGGCAAGGCCATGGAGAACCTTAAAATGCCAATAAAAGCACCTTAAACTGAACCCTAAAATCAACAGGCAGCCAGTGCAGGGAAGCCAAAAATGGGGTGATGTGAGAGTCCAACCCCTCTCGAGCAAACTGGTTCCAGAGCCAGAGCCATGCGTTGAGGTGAGTCCAACTATATCTAGTCAGAACCTCTCAACCTCACACACCAACTCCGGCTCTTTCCCCACCAGAGAGTTGACATTTCACGTGCCAAGAGCCAGCTTCTGTAGCTGAGGATCAGACTGCCAAAGTCCCCACCTTCGTCTACCACCCTTTCCACACTGCACCCGACCCCTTTGGCCCCTCCCACGGGTAGTGGGCCCATGGGAAGGGGGACCCATGTCTCCTCTTCGGGCTGTGCCCGGCCGGGCTCCGTGGGTAAAAGCCCGGCCACCAGGCACTCGCCCCAACTCCAGGCCTGGCTCCAGAGGGGGGCCCCGGTGACCCATGTCTGGGCAAGGGAACACTGTTTCCATTTATTTTATTCATCATAAGGGGTCTTTGGGCTGCACTTTGTCTGATCCCTCACATGGACCTGTTTGCCATGGGTGACCCTACCAGAGGCATAAAGCCTCAGACAACTTAGCTCCTAGGATCACTGGGACACTCAAACCCCTCCACCACGGTAAGGTGGCAGCCCAGGGAGGGAGGGGCTTTATTTTCTAAGCTAGAAAATTTTAAATTAAATTGTAATTCTCTGCCAGGAGCTGTGATCGATCCTGCAGCCGTCTGCTTACTAGACTACCCTTTCTGCCTACTGAGCTACTTCTGCCCAATACAAGACTGGTATGAATAAGAATTTATTCAACCAAAAGCAATACAAAATTAGTATATTTCTGTTTTACAAAAGCTGAACTGAACTTGCATTCACTGTTGCTCAAGAATGTTTTAGACATGCTGAAATATTTCCATTAAAAGTGCTTCCTTAATTGTAGATACATGAATACATGAATTGGAAAGCCAGTACTGCACTGAACCGTAACATGATACACTCTGGGAAAACATGTACAATTGAGTTCTATTTGGTAAGTAAATAAAATAGGGAATCTGGCTTTTCTGAACTAATATGTTTGGCTAAGTTCTAATCATTACAATTGGGTTCTAGTCATTTAATTAAATAGGTAATCTGATTAGAATTAACTCATTTTTCTTTATTTCAGTCTTTAACTAATATATAGTCACATTTTAGATGATTTTATTGGGTGATATTTAGCGTTCCAAAAAATCTGTTTTTTCAGTGTATTGCCACAGCTAACAGCAGCTGCCTCAACAATTGCAGATCACAACAAAGCTCATTTAGACTCAGTGTCCACCACTGCTCTTGGTACATGGTCAAAGCTCAGCTGCAGGTGGTAGTTGAAGACCATTTTGACAGATTTTTCCACCAGATATTCCCAGCAGAACCTTACGTACATTTCGACCTGTACTAAGACTAAGTGGAGTTCTCTGCAGGCCAGATAACATGGCTATAAAGTCAATCCTTGACCTGCGATTTAAGCCTGCCGCACACGAGAGCCAACAGCTGAGCTACCGGTCATTCGAGGCCATTTGCTCAGCATATTACGTGATAATCACGTGAGGGGAGAACGCGCTGTGATTGGTCACTTGGAAGATTTCAGCTCAGCCAACTGCTCACGTAGTGCGCACACGGCGAGTTTCTGCCCCCCGTGGGGCGGAAAGTATCAAACCGGTTTGATTTTCACCTCAGCGTCTCGTGAGGCAGAAAACTCAGTGAAAATTAGGCGCACATCAGCGAGTAATCTGCTGAGCAAACGGCCTCGAATGACCGGTAGCTCAGCTATTGTCTCTCGTGTGCGGCAGGCTTTAGGCTGTCCTGGTACAATGTGCATCCATAGGCATCCATATGTTTGAACCTATTGTTTGTTATGACCAAATTGTGACTTCCACAAATGTCCAAAAATAGAACAGCACCCTGATCCAGATCTCCAGGGGATCTTCAATGTCTTTAATGCCAGTTTAAGATTCTGGATATTTGACCACTCCACCCTGGTCTTCCACACTGCAGTGGACCCTTCATGTTCCTCCTGCAGATGGTTGGGTCCACTGATTGACGAGCCCATGTATATGGTACAGGCTGGGCCTGGCCAGGCCCCATAGGTGAAATCTTGACAACCAGGTGCTCATTCAAGGGCTGCAACCCTAGGCCTGGCTCAAGGATAGGACCTCAGTAAACTCATGAAAGATCTGTAAAACCACTCATCCCACCATTCACCTAAGACCAATTTGCCATGTGAGACATTACCAGGGGCAAAATGCAGACAACATAGCTCCTAGAATCATTTGGTTACTGAAATACCACTATAATAAGGGGGTGGATCAAGGGGCAGCGGCCACAAATGGATCACTCTATCAACTTTTAAATCTATCCATCTGTCCTTCCGTTCATCTGTCCATCTGTCTAACTTGCAGAGCAACTGGTGCATTCCTGGTTTAAAATCAGCTTTAAGTGAAAGACATAAATACAGCAGTATAACTTTTAATGTTGATAGATGGAATTAAACCTTCATTAAATTTTCTTCTTTGGAAAACACTTCTAAAGAAAATTTTACATCTGCTCTATGTAAAACCTCTTGAAATTTCACAAACATCATAACTTAGATCCTGTTTGTTTCAAAGGGCCTGTGACGTAACTCCCACTAAAAATATTTTTTCAGATTGAAATGAATAAAGAAGATTAATTGGTTTACTTACTTACAGAAACAGTTTCAAAGTTGGCAAAACAAGTCATCTGTAATGAAATCCCTGACTGATGAGCTGGAGGAGACCACAGACATGGTGGTGTTGGACATCAAAGAGCTCCAAAAATCGGTCAGCATAACTGTCAACTGTCTTTTTAATTTAGCTTCCAACACATTTAAAGAGGTCCTTCACTGAGAAACCATTCTTTACTTATCATTTTGGAAATGATTGCTCACTCTGAGTTTAACATGCAGGCTGAATGTGAAAATATCTCCTGCATTAGCTTCTGAAGATAGACGGTGAAACTCTAGGATTAGAAAAGCCTGACAGATCTACGTCACACTGTCACTTAACATTCATGGACTCACCCATCTGGACTCACGACAAGGAAGGCTGTTGTTGGTTTAGCGTCCAGGAAACAGCAGAGAACGTCTGGGCTAGTAGAAGCTAACCGTTAGCATTAGCAACTCCACTACACAGCAGAACTCCTCCAGGCTTGTGTTATTGGTGGAGATAAAACATCAACGTTGCAGAGCAAACAGAGTCAGTGGTAGAGTCGTGTTGCTGTTAGCCAATCAGAGGAGAGATGTCCAAATACCAGGACTCCAAATCCTGTCGTCTGAAGCTACTTTCTCCTCTGGCTGACTTCTCCGTCCTCAAACAGGTGCACCGGAGCTTTTTTTCTCCAGAGAAAGACTTACAATGCATTCATTCCTACTAGAGACCACTGCAAATGTATTAAAAATATGAGTGAAGGACCTCTTTAAGCTCATTTATATTTTTCTTTATCTTTGTCTTTCAGTTCTACATACTTTTATGTATTGGTGTTTTGTTTTCTGTTTAATTTTTTCTCTTCTCTATTGCCATGTGCATAACATTTTTAATCACAGAAAAAAGTAGCAAACTGGAATATTAACCTAAATATTATTAAATGGTTTGTTACGTGAGTTTTTCTTTAACATCATTTTGTGTCTTGTATGTCACAATTCTTCCCTACGACGATGTGGATTGTCATATAAGCATATTAACACTGAGCACTTACAATAAAAAAGATGTATCTCTAAAACTCTTACAGTAGGCTGTGTTGGTGGTTTTTCAGGAGACCTTGGTGAAGAGCTTAGCGAACAGGTTGGATGAAGAGACAGACGAGACCATGACCTTGTCTCAGCAACTCAGCACAAACCTCACAGATCTCAAATTACACATAGAAGGTAACAACAGCTAATTTCACTTTGAGCTGATGTTTTGCATTTTATGGTGTGAATTTCCTGCAATGAGAAACATATTTAACTGTAAATATCAACATTCAGTCTTTGAATTTTTAGGTAGCGTTAGGGTGTTACAAATCTCTCTGTTTATGAATTTATAAAAATTATAATTAATTTGTTGCATACTTGTTTTTATGTTCAAAACAAATGATAATTTATTGTCAGTCAGTATCTATTGGAATAATTACCACCACAGTGGCTATTAACCAGAGAGAACTTTCAGAGTTACCTAAACAAATCAAAAGAATTAATAAATTGTCACACTGGCCAAGACTGGCCTAAAATTGTCATTGTGTTCTTATTTGTATGCAGAGATTATCCATGACTGGGAACTGTACAATGTTAATCAGGATGTTGATCCAGATGTGGTCAGACAAAGTACTGAAACAGCGCACAAAATGATCACTTGGATGAGGCAACTGGAGCTGTCGCAACAGGAAACCACTGCCACTGATGAGTTTACCGAGGCCCATGACCGTAAGGAGTTAAAGACAATATGTTCAAACACTTGTACATACACAATGAAACTGTGTATGTACACTCAAGCTTACTCACACAGGAAGAATCATAACATAATCAAGACTTTTTACCTTAATCTTTACTTTTAAATGAAAGTTTTTATTAAAGGTTCCATTCATCACTGTCATTACAAACATTTGAAAACTACAGCAAATGGGTGGTGTTGGATCCTACAGCTCTCCCAGGGACGTTGATGAGAAGGATGATCACTGAAGATTAAAGTCCGTTTTACTTATATTTAATAAAGCTACAAAAATGAATACCCGAGCAACACTCCATGCAGAGGGTTAAAACCACCAAATAAGTTCCCGAGCGCGGTCGTGTCTGCAGCTCACCGCTCCCCACGTGGATGGGTCAAATGCGGAGGACAATTTTCACCACACACCAGTGTGTGTGACAATCTGATGGCTTTAATCTTTTCAGCCCTTCAGCTCTCAGCAGAAGCAACAGCCTGTCTGTCCCTGGAGAAATCTCTGAGCATGCGGGCTTCAGCTCTCTTTCACATTTGTTTCTTTCTCTGAGCACACTCAATTCCCCTTACCTGTTGTCCTTGGTCATGTGCTTACTGGTAGTTTCTTCTCTCAGCTCGTACAAACACACACACACACACACACACACACACACACACACACACACACACACACACACACACCCACACACACACACACACACACACACACACACACAGTCTCCCACTTCACTTGTTGAAGTAACTATTATAATATCTCTACATACATCTGAAAGTATGTGTTGTCTGGAAAGACAAGAATAACACCTAAATCTAAACACTAGTTCTAGTTTTAAATCTAAACACATTATAATTACAATTCTCCATCTTGATCATTCTAAAATAGATCAACACTTATTTCGTCAGCAAAGTCATCTCACCTTTCAACTCATCGCTGGAGGATCCACTTTAGTTATTGCCATAAGTAGCATCATTGTGTGCACTGGTGCTGCTTCCTTGTCTGCGATAGCAGTGTGAATACACCGTATACAAAGTTGACCCATGCAGGGGATAAAACAACATCCGCAGGTGACCAAAGGTGGTTTTCGAAGGGCAGTGCTCAGCCTAAAACAGCTCTGTACAGCGTGGGTTAATACAGCTCATCTGAGTGTAATTTTGTTTTCGTAACAGCTCCGTGACAGAAAGTGAGTGCGCCCCCATAGGCTCGGGGTGGGGGGAATTTTACTCCATAGAAAAACAGCACGAGAAAATCAGTAAACAGCGTGAGGTAACCTGTATGCTCCATATAAACACAACTCAGCACAAAAATGGTGGTGTTGGACATTCTGCTCAGTTTTATGGCTTTTTGTCAGACTCTGAACCAGGAAATGGCTGCAGGCAGCGAAGCAAGAGGCAGAAAACTCCGGAGCAACCAGTGACTTCGCCCCCTAGCCAATCAGTGGCCACAGTCATGCTGCTGGCCCGACTCAGCCTTGCCACAGACCTCAACGGAGCAGGGACTAAAAATTGGGGATAAAGTAGAGAGAAAATACCAAACCGTGCTCTTGGAAACTGTGGTCAGGCTGAGCTGCACTAGTCTGAGTTACTCTGAGTAGTGCCCTTCAAAATTAGCTCAAGATTGCTAGAAATGTTGCAAGAGACAGGAGAATAGAGAATGAGTTGCTTCCACTGTCCAAACATTCCCTCCATCCACTCGTCTAAGAGATTGTTCGTACCAGAATTTCATGCCATTTAGTCCAAGAGTAATCAGAAGAATCAGAAGTTTAGTATCTGTCGATATCGATCCGATACCGATATGGAAAAACAGTATTACCCTTTAGGCACCAGTTTTTTTTTTTAAATATTCAATTCTGATATGACTATTTCAAAAGGTTGTAGCTTGAAAATGGTTAGAGATAAAGGTAAACTGTAAATGAGAAAAAACTTCAGTAGGACCCAAAGTTTGTGATGGGAACAAATTCACTCTCATCAAATTAGCATATTATGACTTCACCAGGCTGCCATAAAGTCCCAAGTCAGCATCACACACTGGTGAAATTACATCTCCGCATTTTGACCCATCCCCGTGGTGGGGAGTGGTGAGCTGCAGCTGTGGCCGCGCTCGGAAACTATTTGGTGGTTTAACCCCCCAATCCAACCCTTTAGTGCTGAGTGTCAAGCGAGGAGGCATTGGGTCCCATTTTATCAAGGTCTTTGGTATGACCCGACCGTGGATTTGAACCCATCATCTCCCAGTTTCAAGGCAGACACTCATACCACTAGGCCACTGATCTGGTAAGGTCACAACTTGTCACCATTCATGTTCTGTCTTATTTCCAGTGCTGAGACCAATCGGCCAGTTGGAGAAGAAACTGCTGATTACAGCGGGTCGTCTTCCTTCTGTCAAAGAAGTCCTGTCCCACTACTCCAGCAGGCTGTCAGATAGTCAGAATGTTCTGCTTAAAGCTGCAAGTTCTGTGAGGGAGACCGAGGACAAGAACAAGGCCAGCCTCCTTAAATTAAGTAGAAAAGAGGTGAGTTCCAAAAAAAAGCAGTTGTATATACAGCCCTGTGATATGCTCACTTCTCTCCTATAAGTGTGTTTTGCTATATGTTCCCTCAAAACTCAGCTATTTGTCACTGTAGTGATTAGATACATTGCATTTTTTGCAGAAATGCAATTTGAATGCTAATTACTGAAAATGAAAGTGAAGCTGAAATTGGGGTAAAATGCATTTAAAGTTATGCTCTGCCTGCTTGCTTACTATGTTTACCAGTGTTCATACCATTTTTGTACATGTATTCCATGAGTGCCTTTAAAGGTAGGCTCTGCACACTAAGGTACTATGACCACCATACCTCTAAAGGTGACCACAGTTCCTTTAAAGTTATGCTCCACCCTCTTGCTTACGATGTCTTTGGCCGTTTCTTAAAGGGATAGTTCACTTTTTTAGACATGAAGTTGTACGCGTTCCTTAGCCCACCCAGTGCTCTGTAAACAATAACCCATTTCACATCCCCCCTGCTCAGAGATTTTCAGGGGAAAAGTGATTCAGGAACGTAGTTCTGATTAAGATTAAAGCCACCAGTTGTCACACACACTGGTGTGTGGTGAAAATTGTCCTCCGCATTTGACCCATCCCCATGGTGGGGAGCGGTGAGCTGCAGCTGTGGCCGTGCTCGGGAACTATTTGGTGGTTTAACCCCCCAATCCAACCCCTTAATGCTGAGTGTCAAGCCAGGAGGCATTGGGTCCCATTTTTTCAAAGTCTTTGGTATGACCCGACCGGGATTTGAACCCCGATCTCCCAGTCTCGGGGCAGACACTCTACCACTAGGCCACCGGAGCTGGTTGGAGCTGGTTCTGGCTAGTTCCGGGGGTTCTGTATCTGCACCGTTTAGCGTCACAAAAGGATTAGCCTCTGAAAGCATGACTAATTTACATCTCAGAAACAAAGCCGGGTAAATTTACAACTTCACATTACAACGGGACTACTTTTTGTCGTTCATATCCATGCGCCGCTCAGCGCAGGGATAAAACGGTGTCTCGTCTGGCTGCTAATCCTGGCTGTGTGAGTGAAACAACAACTTCTAAAGTCACTTACCAGGAGTTCTTCTTAAATATATAGAGCCATGGTGCGTACTTGCAGTTTCCCGGGTTGTAAAAATAAGGAAGTTAATTCAATTCAATTAAATTCAGTTTATTTCTATAGCGCCAAATCACAACAAGAGTCGTCTCAAGGCACTTCACAAAGTAAACATTCCAATACAGTTCAGTTCATTAAGCCAATCAGTAAAAGTTTCCTATATAAGGAACCCAGCAGATTGCATCAAGACACTGACTGTGTGTTGATACAATCCTCATACTAAGCAAGCATGTAGCGACAGTGGGAAGAAAAACTCCCTTTTAACAGGAAGAAACCTCCAGAGGATCCTGGCTCAGTATGAGCAGCCATCCACTACGACTCACTGGGGGTTGAGAAGACAGAGCAGGCACACGCACACCCCACACCCACACACACACACCCACACACACACACACACACACACACACAC
>SSNS01000682.1:173743-180885 GCA_006937985.1 Aphyosemion australe | reverse complement strand
TTTGTCACAAACCAGTCAAACCAGAATGTCGGAGATCTCCAGCTAAAAAGAACAAAGAGAGAAAGAGTGAGGGAGAGGGGTAAAAGCTAGCTTTACTAGCCAAGGATGTGTGATAGCCACATCTCACAAACACTAATGTGGAGTTAACACACAACACAACTTAACTATTAGCAAACCCACGGAAGACCTAAATATGTTTAGTGCACCACAGAGTTAAGTTAAATGTGACATTAAACTAATTCAAATTAAAGTGCAAAAATTCTTCTAAACAGATAAAACAGCAAGAACAAATAAACTCGCGGCACTAATTTTACTTTACATGGCGACTCTCAAGACTCTAAACTACAAATGAATGAGATTTTTACCATTTTAAATGAGAAAACCAAGACTTACCGAACAATAGAGAGATGAGTCTGCGCGCCAATAGATTTAAATGGCTGCCGGCCTTCTTCTTCTACCCATAATCCAAAGCGTGCAGGACTAAATCCCGTGCATTCTCGCGAGATTTAACAAAGAATTTTGATGTGTGAGGTTTTGTCATTTCATATAAATATAAGGCATTTTATGCAGAAAAATGGTGAAAATATGCCATCTTTTTTGCAACGAAATTTGGATAATGGATAAAGCCAGGTTTAATGTAAAATAATAATAATAATTTATGGTTTATTTTGTTGATTAGTTACAAAGATTTCTTCGGATGTGATTTTTAGTTTTAGAATAAACTAATATTTACTGAACAAATCTGTATAATTCAAGTTTCACCATGTTTTTTGGAGTTCCGACATTCAAACCTCAATTTATTTTTTTATTTTTATTTAACCTTTATTTAACCAGATGAGTCGATTGAGAACTCATTCTCATTTACGACGACGATCTGGCCAAGAGGCAGCAGCAACAGACACATAGTTAGCTTTACACAAACAGATAAGATAAAAAACAGATAAGATAAAGAAAAATAGGGAAAAAAATGCATAAATGCATAAATGCAAAAATGCATAAATCAGACTAGGAATTAAATATTGAAAAATCCCTCTGAACCTCATTGTAAAGATTGGACATGTTACCAGCTGATCATCCTAGTTTAAGAGAGGAAACTGGCTCAAAACCTAATAATTGAAAATATTGAGTTTTGCCTGTATGGCTCCTCTTAAGTTTCTGTTCCCCACACATGAGCACCTTCCCAAAAATAGATGGTATTGACTGAACAATAGTTCACCCATACGTGCGTGGGCTTATAGGTGGGTTGCATTTTGGTCCTCAAGCCTTAGTTTGCCCTCCTAAATCGGCTCTTGACAATCTTGTCATGTGAACTGGGTGACATACCAATTTCCATAACTGGCCCACATCTGGCATGAACAGATCTGGCCCATAGCAACCTAAGCCTCAACTGGCCCACATCTGGCATGCCTCATATGAGCCGTGCCATCATTGCCAGATCTGGCCCACGCCTGGTTGACATGTCATTTGCCATGCCAGACGTATGCCAGATGTGCCGGCTTGAAGCCAGATCTGGCCCATGTCAGCCTGCTACCTGGGTGTGCTGCTCTTAAAAATACCAGCGAGCCAGTCGAGCTGTTGCTGGGTCGGATCCAGCTCACAGCAGCACGCAGGACCTCCAGAACCAGATCACAGGTGCTCTCTCTCTCTCTCTCTCTAAAGTGCTAAACTATGCTACGTGAACAGATATTAACGAGTATGAGGCCGCTGACAAACGCTCATTAGTTCATTATTGTCAAGTATTAATGTTATATTAACTGAGCGATACTATTTTAATTGTCTGCTACATGATAGTAATCTGTACAATATTGTGATGCTAGCACACGAGTTTAAGCTAACATCGTTAACTCACCAAGACACCTGCTGCCCCCCCGCTGCTTCTCCTCACATCACAGCTCAATCTCTCTGCTTTGGCTGATCATTTCTCTCTCTGGCTTGTCTCTGCTCTCGAGAGGCACCTGGCTGCAGACCTCCACTGTCAGGTTGCTTCCGGTGCAGGCTCCACTGTCAGAACGACCTCCACTGTCAGGCCTGTCAAGGCGGAAGTGCAGACTTTTTTCCCCATCAGCAATAGCCTAGTGAACTAGACCAAATTCTTGCTTTGCAGAGTTTGAAAAGCCATCCTATATATTCACATATATAGGAAGGCTATATATTAGGGTGACCAAACGTCCTATTTTCCCCGAACATGTCCACTTTTCACCGTCTGTCCGGGGCGTCCGGGGGGGTTTCCTATATTGATGAAAATGTCCGGATTTTCATCCAGGAGCCGGGTTTGAATTACGGGGGAGCTGGAAGCCCTCAACAACACACCCAGGGAAGCCCGAAAAAAGATCCCGTTTCTACCTATATTACATTATTTATATGGACTCTCAGCCCACCGGGGATTCTTTTGTGAGGAGAGGACAGATGCTGATTGTTGAAGCTGCGTCCTGCGTACGGCCACAGTAACATTCTCAAAGTGGCGCCACCAAAAAATATAATTAACACGCGATCGTTCATGTCCGTTCATATAATCTTCTGTCTTACTTCTGTCTTTTAATTGTATCTTTTATTCGTGTCTGACACACTTCGCAGCGGAGCGCGTCACCCGTGCGCTGCTGATTTCACCTCACCCGCGTGGCCGAGCAGCGCACACTCCCCTATTTTTCAGCCGGTAGATTCATTTGATCTGTTTACTTCAAAAGCAACTCGAGGTGAAACAAGAGGAAATCAGGAAACAGTTTATTCTGGTGGATTGAGAGGAGAAGCAGGAAGATCAGAGACAGACAGGACAGGAAAATATTCAAATAAAAAGGAGGAGAGCGAATAAACCGAAACTGCATTTGGGATTTTATTTTGAAATATGAAGACTGGAAGTACGTTTATGACAAACAAAACAAAAGTTTACTAAATAAATGACAACTACATATGAACTATAGAGAAATAATTGATAGATTTTACGTAATATTAAATAATTAATGCATTTGTGAGGAGAGCGAATCAACCGAAACTGAATTCGGGATTTTATTTTGAAATATAACGACCGGAAGTACGTTTGCCGTTTTATTTTGAAATGTATCCCGTGCATTTCCCGTCCTGACAGGCCTGACAGTGGAGGTCGTTCTGACAGTGGAGCCTGCACAGGAAGCAACCTGACAGTGGAGGTCTGCAGCCAGGTGCTCTTGGAGCTCTCTGAGACGTGCAGCAGACTCATAACTGTATGGTCCACAGTCAACTTTGCAAAAAGGCATCAAGTCCTTCCTGATTTACCAGACCATTCCCGAAAGTAAGTCATGCTGGGAAAAAAGTGTCCTTCAAAACAGTGGAGGAAGCAAAGGAGTCTGTTTTGAAGTTGGTAGAAAGCAGGCAGTCATATCTTTATCCACAGGGAACTTTATTACAAGACCATGTGTACAGCCAGCATCCATCTTGCATTTATCATAGCACTTAGCAACAACCTCTCTGGAAACTGGAAACCTCTCTGGAACTCCTAGTGGGTGGAAGTGGAGATTATCTGCGTTTGATGTTGATTCTCCGTGTGTTTTTATTTCTGCAGTGAGCCGTAAAACTCACCTCACTCTGCCTGGAGTTTGTTCTTCAAAACTCGTATTAAATCCACTGTGATGACGCATTTTAGTGAGCTTCCACCGCGCGGTATTTTTTGTTGCAGGATGCAAAGTTTCCATCACTTTCACGGAGTGAAAGTTTGGCAGACGTGTTTGTTTACATGTTTGCTGCTGCACGTCTGCACAATGAGAGAGGGGAGGTGGAGACGCGCTGCTGCACTCAGGGTCTCTTAAGGAGCGACAGACAGGTGATCAGCAGGTTTAGTCGGCTCTGAAAGGCGTTCATCAGAATTTGCACATCATGTTTTTTCTGGTTAAGGTCATACTTTAGAACGCCTCCGCAGCTGCATATTTTCCATGATTGCACGGTATGCCCAACCCTAGTATACACATCTGTATTGTGTGGGGAAAAAACACTGTAATTGTGTAATTACCGCCATTATATTTTTTACCTCGTGCACCCCAGGAATCCCTGTTTTACATCATGAACACAGCTGATTTGTTTGATTTAGTGATGAACCGCTCCTGTAGACACTAATGAAGGCTGGGAGGACATTTCAGCAGTTAGATTAAGGTGTTAAAAAGACCAACGCACAGCGAGGAGATCAGTTTCACTTTTGGTTTCACTAACGGACACTAGGGGGTGCTAAAATAAGCCAAAACTGCCAAGTGTTCATTTAATGTTACATGTCAGTTATGAATGGGTTCCAAGCCAACCAGCCCTCGGGCCACCATCCACCAGCAGGCATGAAGGTGAAGTCTGTGTTGCATCATTTGCACAATTTTTATATTCGTGTAACTTCTTTATTACATTTAGTTATCTTTGTCGACAAATCACAAGTTCCAAGTCTCAAGTTGATTTGGCGAAAAATGATGGTGTGGTCACTAAAACTAGGTTTTGTGATTCTTGCGATATAGCTAAAAATCTAACTAAGCAAAAATGTGTGCGACCGTGATCAAGTGATGCAAATTCTTCCAACAATAAAGGAACTGTTAAGATTTTGGGGGATTCGGTCTATGAATTGACCTAAATCATTTTCTATTGCAATAGCACCCCCTAGATACTGGGGGTATGAATCTTTTACTCCATGTATTGGTAGGATCTTTTTACTAGACTGAAATGTTAGCTCTTTAACAGCAATTTTAGATTCTTCTAAAGGGTTCTGTTCTCAAGGGTTCTGTTCCTGGTTCTGGCCTTGGTTTGGGTCTGGGTTCTAATTTGGGGTCAGGATTATAGTCCTGGTTCTGATCTGGGTTCTTGTTTTGGTCTTGGTTCTGGTCTGGGCCTGGTTATGGTATTGGTTCTGATCCTGGTTCTGGCCTTTGCAGATCATTTTTATTTTTAATTTTGTTCTTGTGAAGCACCTCGTGATTTATTGTCACATGCCTGAATGTCTACAGGCGTGTGGCACTCACCTCCATTCTGGCCAAATGCCTAGAGAGTCTGGTCATTAAACATATTACAGTTTTTCTCAATTGCTAAGACACATTTCTTGAAAGCTGCTCTCACTTTCTCTAACCTGTGAACACAACATCCAATTTTTAAGCTAAATCCCCAAAACCTCAGACTCTTCTTGCAAAACCAAACTTTCACCTCAAAACAGTTCAATCTGTGCTCAAAACTGAAGTATGTTGTCAAATCGTGCCCTGAGTCAATCAAAATGACAGTCACTACTGAACAGTCACTAAACACTACGTAGAAAAATAGAAAACACAATGATCAGGACATGAAGCCTTCTACAGAGGGGTTTTCAACTGGATGCAGTGGAAAGACCCCATGAATACATCTAGAAGGATGAAGCACTGTGTATGTTCCCTCACATCATTAGACACAAGTGTGATCAATTTTTAGTTGTTGTGTTCAAGTGGTGACACCAGTGCTTTACTTGTGATTGACGTTTGTCACCTGTGCTCACCATTATGCAGCACAGGTGCATCACAATGAAAATGTGTTGGCAAGTGGTGTCTAAACAGGTGAAATTTGCCAAAAGAGTGATTGATTCAATCAGTAGGTTCAAGCAACTGAGCATTTGGTTCAGACAACAGGGTTTAGTGTCTTAGCAATTGAGAAAAACTGTTAAGGGAAACTTAGCCTGTTGCCATGTTCCCCAGAGTTAAGCAAGTGGGAAAAGCATTTTGTAACCAGCCCAGTCTTTCTCCTAATCTGGTAGTATTCTGTTTGCTTTAGTTTAGCATAAACAATGTAAGTGAATGGTAACAACTAGCCTTTCGTTTGGAAAAAGCCGTAAAAATTACTCCAGGTTGGTGACCGTGGACACTAAGGTGCCCCCAGGAACCCTATAAGGTGCCCTCAGGCCTGTTCTAAAAATACCACAATTCACTGCTCAGCAAAGTCTAAAACATTATTTTCTGTTATTCTTTAAAATCACACTTTATGTCAAAAAACATGGCAGCATTGATGGCTTACAGAATTGTGGGAACTACAGAGGAATAAATCTAATGAGTTATACACTGTAAACCCAGATTTTGATTAAACTCAAATGATCTTGTTCACATTACTTAAATGTTTCTAAATTATTAACATGACTTGTTAATCCTGAGTTAGCTGAACTGTTTCATGTCCTTTCTTATTGTAATAGTGTTTTGAAGTCCAATCAGGACTCTCTACTTAAACAAACTGAGTTCAGATTACTAAAACACATGTAATTTTAATACCACTTATATATTTGAGCAAACTGTACTTTTTAATGGCCTAGCTTATATGTTTATATGTTATGTTATATGTTATTATATGTTTGAGTTCCAACTACTTCAAATAATCAAGTTTGCTTGGTTGCAACCTCCAAAAACCTGGTTCATACCAGTTCTGACCAGATGCTGAGGAGCTCTGACTCTTTAGAGACAGAACAGAGACACAGAACAAAGAGGAAGAACTCAGCTGCACTGAAGTTCTAACAAGCAAGTTTTCTACCCCATGTTTGAAGCCTTAGGCCAATGACCAGAGTTTAGTCATCTTAAAACTGCAATTTATAGATTTAAAAAATGACCCCACCCACTGTGAAAGCAGCAGTGGGTGAGGTGCATTGTGGGTAGTCATTTTCTTAGCTATTTTGTTTTATTTTGGGGTGTTTATGGATGTTTATTGTGTGTGGGAGGTTGTGTTGTGTTGTCTTGTGTGTTTTTCTTGGTTATTGCTTTGTTCAGTGTTGCAAAGGTGGGGTTATTGGTTCTGTCATGTTGGCACCATAAGTGAGGAGGAAGGTCTCAGGAATGGGACCACTGTGCTGTTCCTCTGTATATAGTAAGGTGGTGGTTCTCACTAAAGGCTCTGGTCTCAGTAACCAAGAGTTCAACGCTCACTGACTGCCTGCAGTCATGTGGTGCATGAGGCATGAGTTAGCTGGCATCTGTCAGTTAAAATGTAAAAATTGGTTCAATTGGAAATAGAGTAATGCTTAAAAACAAGCTGAGTTATATAAATGGGTGTTTAATAGTTGTTTCAACTAAGTACCTTTAGTTACTGTAACTCTGTAACTGTAGTACATTCAACTCAAAATTTCCATTTCACGCTATTAAAGGGTTCAAGTGTATTGAATGTAGTCTGCTGCACTAACTCAACTAATGCTTCATTACTTA
>SSNS01000682.1:126243-166243 GCA_006937985.1 Aphyosemion australe | reverse complement strand
TCTAACTCCATTGTTTTTTCTTGCTCTAAACACAGTGTAGAAATGTTTCTTTACCTTAAATTACTGATGTTTTCAGCGACTCACTGCCGCCATCTTCAGAGTCACGCCCGTGAAATTTGCCCATACCATGCAGTAACCTTCTCCAAGATCACCAAACCATACCACATTTATTTATAGAGCACATTTAAAAACAGCATGTCAGCTGACCAAAGTGCTTGAACACAGAAAAAGGGCAATTTAAAACAGATAAAAAGCAGTAAAACTAATAAAAACAGGTCCTCAAAATCAAAGAATGTGTGACAGACCGATTAAAAACTAAAAATAAGGCATAAAAATCAACATTCCAAAACAAAATGCGGATAAACCTAAAAATTTGGTTACGAATACAAGAAAAGAACAAAAAAGAGAGAAAAAAAGGATAAAAACACTTAAAAGATAAAGAATCAGATAAAGAATCGATTTCAGGGACAAAGTCCACTATTGAAAACTTCACCTGGCAAAAGCCATCCTGAACAGATGTGCCTTAAGGCAGGATTTAAGTGTGTAAGTGAGGGGGCCAGACGCACTGAGAGTGGGAGTGCATTCCAGAGTTTAGGAGCAGCAAAAGCAAAGGCCCGCTCTCCACGAGATTTGTATTTCATTTTGGGAATGGACAAGAGGTGATGATCTGCGGAGCGTAGTGATCGGGTGGGAACATAGTGTGTAAGTAATTCAGACAGATAGAGGGGAGCGTTGTTATTAACAGATTTATATGCAAAGATGAGAACTTAGAACTTTACAAGGTACGCTGCAGGGAGCCAGTGTAAATCAGCCAAAACAGGAGCGATGTGGCTTCGTCTATTTGTTCTAGTGAGAAATCTAGCTGCCACATTTTGTACCCTCTGCAGACGGTTCATAGAGGTGGTTTTGACACCTATGAGAGTAGAGTTAGCATAGTCGAGTCTAGAGGTGATAAAAGCATGAATGACTGATTCCAAATGTGGTCTCCTTAGGATGGGTTTCAAGCGTGTTATGCGGCGAAGTTGAAAAAAACAGGATCTCACTGTAGCATTTATGTGCTGGGTCATGGACAGGTCTGCGTCAAGTTTAACCCCGAGGCTAGTCACACAAGAGCTAAAATTCAGGGAAGGGAGGGTGAATGAAGCCGATGTGTTTTTGTCAGATTGAGGTTTAAACATAATAGCCTCAGTCTTGTCTTCATTTAGCTGTAGGAAATTTGAAGCAAGCCACCCCTTAATGGCTGTAAGGCACTCTAGAAGTAGATGGGTGGAGCCGGTGAGATTCAGGGTAAAGTAAATCTGACAGTCGTCAGCGTACAGATGATAATGTATTCCATACTTGGTTAGAATAGTGCGTAAAGGGATAATATAGATAGAAAAAAGCAGTGGACCGAGTATTGAACCTTGTGGAACACCCCAAGGAAGCGGAAGGTAAGGACAGGAACAATCACTAGCGTGGATGCTGAAGCATCTGTTTGTCAGATATGATTTAAACCAGTTCAGAGCCTGCCCGTCAATTCCAACCGACGACTCTAATCTGCCTAGAAGAATATTGTGGTCTACTGTGTCAAAAGCTGCCGAGAGATCAAGGAGTAATAGTAGTACATGGGACCCAGCATCAGTTGCTACCAGAATGTCATTCACCACACAAATATGAGCTGATTCTGTGCTGTAATTAGGCCTGAAAGCAGATTGGAAGTGGTCGTATAAGTTATTATCCTCGAGATGGCATGAGAGTTGAGCATGAACTACTTTCTCAATCACTTTAGATAGAAAGGGGAGCTTGGAGATTGGGCGGTAATTTGCACAGAAAGCAGGATCTAGGCCAGGATTTTATAGGAGCGGTTGAACGACCGCCTTCTTAAAAGCTACAGGGAACACTCCAGAGGACAATAGTCAAAATTGTTGGACCCAGCACAGATAGGGTACCAGGTACAAGCCGTGCTGGAATAGAATCCTCTGGAGAGCCCGAACGTTTCATGGACCTAATCAGCTTGTCTAGTTCACTGAGTGAGAGAGGAATAAATGAAGAGAGTTGAGACTGATGGTGAATGTCATGCTGAAAAACTGGACTTTGGGAAATGAGGCTGAATCTTTTGTAGAAAACAATTCTGGAACTCGGAGCACAGAGCAGTTGTGGGCAGTGGAGGGGTCCTTGCTTCATTTAACGAGAGGACAGAGTTTATGGTAGTAAATAGTTTTCTTTGATCGCCATGGTGCATTGAAATAATATTAGCAAAGTATTTATTTCTGGCAGCCCTGACAGCATTTTGGTAGGTGGCTAGGGAGTCTCGGACTAGATCTAAGGATATATGAAGCTTATCCTTTTTCCATTTACACTCAAATGCTCTACACTGGCGCCTGAGAGCCCGCGTGTTGTCGTTTAGCCAGGGGTCAGAGATGATCCTTTTCCGCCTATTTCTACGAGGTGCAACCGAGTCCAGAGCAACAGAACAGAGAGTGTTAAAAGAATTAACCATCTCATCAACCCCCATAGACTGAGACAAGGAAGTAAAAGTGGTGGATAAGGCAGCTTCCAGGCAAGATGACAGCATGACAGGGGTGGATGGAGAAATATGTCTAATACAGCATTTTGGCTGACACTTTCTGGAGAAAGGAGTTAAGTCAGGGATGTTAAAAATGATCGGATAATGAACAGAGACACATACTGAGTCCACAGTCAAATCAGAGACACACAGTCCAAATGACAAAACTAAATCCAGTATGTGCGAGTGCTCATGGGTAGGGTTTTTGACCATTTGCTGAAGCCCATAAGAGTCTAAAATGTCCAAAAAATCCTTCACCAAAGGCTTTGAGGGACAGCATACATGTATGTTAAAATCACCAAGGATTAACCCGTGATCATATTTCGAGAGAAAATCAGTTTAGAAATCAGAAAATTAATTTAGAAAAGCAGAGTTTTATTTGGGTGGTCGGTAACAGAGAGCACACAGTAGTGGTGGGGAAACATCCAACTCAAACACCATCAACTCAAAGCTAGGAGTCACAAAACCAGAAAGGGGTTTCAGATGGAGGGAAGACTTGTATAGAGTTAGTAGGCCCCCGCCATGCCAGAGAGTCTAGGCTCATTTAAAACACAACAGTCCGATGGACACAGTTCTGATTGAAAAGCCGACTCACTGAGCTGGACCCACATTTCCGTCATGAGGAACATTTGTGCCTCTTTGTCAATGAAGTAATCCTTCAGAATCGCCGTTTTATTCCTAATCGATCGTGTATTCAGAAGAGCAATCCTTAAGGGCGGAGAAAGCGCCCAGTCTGCTGGTTCAGGAAGCACATCCAACCTGATCATCTTCGGATAGCAGCGGTTAGCATGGTTAGCCCCGCTCGTACGCCGAAAACAACGGCTATAATCGTATGATCGATGACGTGTAGGGAAGGGCCAGGTGTCATTGAACTGAGGACCTGAATGGGGTGCATCTGCTGGTTCCAAGGATGAGGGTCCAGAGACAGGGAAGAAAGAAATGTCCCGGACGATATCCTCAAAGCAGTTCTTAGCCTCACCCGGTGACCCCCCGCTTGCCACGTCTGCGACGCTTCCTCTGGTGCCACGCTGGGTGAGGAGAGCTGAGTAACAATGCCTGGACAGCAAAAATCAGCGAGCCAAAAGATTGTCCAAACTCCCGGCTGTGAAAAAGGGTAGATCCACCTTTCGGTCGAAGATTGAGGAGGGTGAGTCGATCATAAGAAATTGCTGAACATGGAGCAGTCAGTGAACAGCTAAAACATAAAAAATAAAAAAGAGCAACGAGAGAGATAGACCTGCACGTCTATCTCTCTCGTTGCTCTTTTTTATTTTTTATGTTTTTATAATCTTCTACTCCTTCCAGGAATCCAGAATATACCCCACCGGGTGCATTCTGTCCGGACAGGATGGAGCCCCCTGCTCCATTCTCATTGTTGAAAAAATCTTGTCAATCGTGTTGAATGTCCAGCTTACCAAATCCATTAGTTAATATAAAATTTGAGTTTTCAGGAGGAATGCAGAGAAATGCTCTGGTAGACAGACAGGAAGAGCCTTGGGAAAAGATAAGGGAGAGGAGAGAAAGGCTCTCCCAGTGCCGGAAAAAAAAAAGAAAGGAAATGAACGGTATCAAAAGGTGGAAAGTATACAGACCTCTTTATCTGTGGTGGCAGGTACAGAAACACTCGACTGAGAGTTGGGTGTTGCACATGGCTAACGCAGAGCTAGAAAAGGACAAGAGAAACAAATGAATGACAGGTTTTCACTGACAACATTTTAGTATTTAATTTCTAGAACATTGCAAGTTAGTTGATGATTTGCACTCTAGTCAGTGTTCAGACTATAATTATCAGTTATAAGATTGAAAGATTATTGTTATAAATTGTTATTAAATTGAAAGATATATTTAAATTTTACCAACTTTTTTCTCCAGAGTAAAAGTAAAATACAAATTAGGGAGTGTCCCACCTAGAGTCTGGACTTTTTAGAGAAAATTTGCAGAAAAAGCTACAGATTAAGGTGAGAGCTAACGCTTTGTAATCTTCAAATGTTTAATTGTTAAAATGACCAGCTCTTATTCACTCATTATTTCAACTCGTTTACAGTGGTCTCTAGTATAAATGAGTATAAATGACTTCTGAGTTGATCTCTGTGGATAAAAGCTCTGGTGCTCCTGTTTCAGGAAGTAGAAGTCACCTCTGTCAGTGCGCCCCAGGGTAGTTTCATAGTAGCTCACCACCACCAGGGTGTGAATGTGTGTGTGCGTGGGTGAATGATTGATTGTGTTGTAAAGCGCCTTGGGGGTTACAGGACTCTAGAAGGCGCTATATCAAATACAGGTGCTTGTCATAAAATTACAATATCAGGACAAAGTTGATTTATTTCAGTAATTCCATTCAAAAAGTGAAACTTGTATTCATCACACACAGACTGATATATTTCAAATGTTTATTTCGATAATTTTAATGATTATAACTGACAACTAATGAAAATCTCAAATTCAGTATCTCAGAATATTAGAATATTGTGAAAAGGTTCTACACTGCTCACAAAAATGAAAGGAACACTTTTTTTATTGGGCCTGGCATGAAATCAATTAAACCTGTCTGATAATTTTCTGGTTGATTAAGCAGCTGAGGGCATTGTTAATCACTTTCAGCTGTATTGGTGTTCATGGACTTGACAGGTGCACTAAAGTGGCAACAATTACAAAACCCTCAAAACAGGACTGGTTTAACATGTGGAGGTCATTTCAAGTTTCTCCCTCTTGATCTTTTTTGGCTGGTTTTCCACTCGTGCTAGTTTTGGCTTGAGTAATTATCTCTACTGGCAGCATGAGGCGATTCCTTAACCCTACAGAAGTTGCACAGGTTGTCCAACTCCTCCAGGATGGCACATCCACACGTGCTGCAGCAAGAAGGTTTAATGTGTCTCCCAGCACAATCTCCAGAACATGGAGGAGATTTCAGGAGACTGGCGGTTATTCTCGGAGAGCTGGACAGGGCCGTAGAAGTTCCACAACCCATCAGCAGGACCGATACCTGCTCCTTTGTGCAAGGCGGAACAGGCTGAGCATTGCTCGTGCCCTACAGAATGACCTCCAGAGGGCCACTGGTGTGAATGTCTCTACCCAAACAATCAGGAACAGACTTCATGAAGATGGCCTGAGGGCCCGACATCCTGTAGTGGGCCCTGTGCTCACTGCCCAGCACCATAGAGCTCGACTGGCATTTGCTCAAGAACACCAGAATTGGCAAGTCCGCCACTGGCACCCTGTACTTTTTACAGACGAGAGCAGGTTCACCCTGAGCACCTGTGATAGACGTGAAAGAGTCTGGAGAAGACAAGGAGAACGTTATGCTGCCTGCAACGTTGTTCAACATGACAGGTTTGGTGGTGGGTCAGTGATGGTCTGGGGAGGCATATCCATGGAGGGACGCACAGACCTCTACTGCCTAGGAAATGGTGCTCTGACTGCCATAAGGTATCCAGATGAAATCCTTGAACCCTTTGTCAGACCCTACGCTGATGCAGTAGGTCCTGGTTTTCTCCTAATGCACGACAATGCCCGGCCTCATGTGGCAAGAGTATGCAGGCAGTACCTGGAGGATGAAGGAATTGAAACAATTGAATGGCCTTCACGATCCCCTGACTTAAACCCAATAGAACATCTGTGGGACATTATGTTTCGGTCCATTAGGCGGCGCCAGGTTGGTCCTCAGACTGTACAAGAGCTCAGGGATGCCCTCACACAGATCTGGGAGGAAATGCCACAAGACACCATCCGTTGTCTCATTAGGAGCATGCCCCGACGTTGTCAAGCATGCACACAAGCTCGTGGGGGCCACACAAGATACTGAAAAGCATTTTGAGTTGCAGAAAATAAGTTTTTGAAATAATGGACTAGCCTGCCACATCTTCATTTCACTCTGATTTTAGGGTGTCTACACAATTGAGCCCTCTGTAGGCTGAAAACATTTATTTCCATTAAAAGACTTGGCATCCCTTTGTTCCTAAGTCATTGCCCTGTCGTTATTTGTATAGATATCCAACTTCATATTCAACTTCATTGAGATCTGATGTATCTAATGTGTTTCTTTAAAGTGTTCCTTTCATTTTTGTGAGCAGTGTATGTTGAAGACCCCTGTTGCCACACTCTAATCAGCTAATGAACTCCAAACCCCTGCAAAAGCCTTTAAATGGTCTCTCAGTCTAGTTTTGTAGGCTACACAATCATGGGGAAGACCGCTGACTTGACAGTCGTCCAAAGGGTTAGGGCACAGACGTATGCAAGACATGGTTTCAGCTGTCACATTTCTTGTGTCAAGCCACTCTTGAACAAGAGACAGCGTCAGAAGTGTCTCGCCTGGGCTAAAGACTGGACTGCTGTAGGGATGCACCGATCCGATCTTCATATCTGTATCGATACACATATAGAGAAAATTCTAGATCGGATATCGGAGACTATGGACCCGATCCATAAGAACAGATCTATTCAGTATATTTCTATATGCTGTGAGTGACGACGTCATGCGCTACAGTCCCACGCTGCAGCATGATAGCAGAGTTTAACGAGCCACAGCTGCAAATAGTATCACTCATGAAGTTATTACTTTAAACCAGCAGATAGTGGAAAGGTGTAAATTAAATCTGAGCAACACTTTTGGGTGTTTCTAGTGAAATTTTCTGAGTTTATAAAGTTGGAAAATCGCCTCCAGCCGGGACGCTCCTGACGGAGGGAGGAGACAAGCGGAGCTCACAGAGGGCGAATATTAGAGAGTAAAAACTTACAATGCTGGCAGGTCTGTTCATTGTTGGCAAAGTTCTTTGACTGGTAATGGTTGACTCTAATTTCTGAATTGGAATATTCACTCTCTAATGAAGACTTACTCATCCAGTGAGAGAAAGTTACGCTGCGCGCAGCAACAGAGAGTCTGTGCTTCACCACGTATTCCAAACATCTATGGTCCACATAATGAACTTTCCTTGGATCAAATTATTAAATACATTCAAGGGAAGGTCAACCCTGAAGCTGTACAAGCCCAACAAACCTGATAAATATGCCTATAAAGCATTTGTCTTGAGTGGCCAATATAAAAAAAATACAATATAAAAATAACTAAATGAAGCAAAAATGAATAAAGAACTGTATATATGTATATATCAATTAAAAATATAAAAAATATAATGAACATTTAAAAATTACCTGTAAAAATAAGAACGAACATTTGTAAAAATTATACATTCCAATATGGCAGCCTGGTGAAGTCATAATATGCTAATTTGATGAGAGTGAATTTGCTCCCATCACAAACTTTGGGTCCTACTGAAGATTTTTCTCATTTACAGTTTACCTTTATCTCTAACCATTTTCAAGCTACAACCTTTTGAAATAGTCATGTCAGAATTGATCATTAAAAAAAAACAACCTGGTGCCTAATGGGTAATACTGTTTTTCCATATCGGTATCAGATCAATATCGACAGATACTAAACTTCTGATATCAGTATCGGATCGAATGTGAAAAAAGTGGATCGGTGCATCCGTAGACTGCTGCTGAGTGGTCCAAAGTTGTGTTCTCTGATGAAAGTTTCCACAGTCAGTGATGGTTTGGGGGTGCCATGTCATCTGCTGGTGTTGGTCCTTTGTAGGGCTGCAACAACGAATCGATAAAATCGATGAATAGATGCATTGGCAACGCTTTTCATCATTGATTCGTTGCGTTGTGCAACTTTTTTTCGTGTCGTGTGTTACAGGCCTTCAAAGGGTCTGTATTTGTGCAGGGAACAACAAGAATGAGTACTGGGATGTTGTTTGTTGGCAGGCAGGTTCTTGTCTGAGCTCCGAGCAGACAACCACACCCAAGACTCACCTTGGGAGGAACTCCCTCTACTGGTAAACTCTGAAACTGCAGTTACCCCAAAACATACACACACACATACACACTCACACACACACACTCACAGACACGCACGCACACACACACTCACAGACACGCACGCACACACACGCACATACACACTCACATACACACACACACACACACACTCACACACACACACACACACACACACACACACACACACACACACACACACACACACACACACACACACACACACACACACACACACACACACACACACACACACACACACAGGAGAGCTGTTCAGAAGAATCAATGTTGCTGTCAGGAGCAGAATGCACTCACCCCAGGTGCAGTAGTTAGTGGCAGGAGGAGCAGCATGGTGGCTTTAGGTACATAAACATAAGGAGAACACAAGAGATAATATATTAATTGAATGTCATGTCACAAGATAATAGTCTCACACAAGTCAAACTATTTTTATCATTACAAGTATTTACTAACACAAAGGTGAGGTGCTTGGCTCTTCCTGGACTGAAGATTCAGCTGCAGGTTTTTCAAAATTCTTTAAAGGAGCTAGAGGCAGGAAAAAAGAAACGATGCTCACGAGCGACGCGCCCGGCTCTGCGAGTAACTGCAGCCCAGCACGGGAGCGTGCACAGACGGCTATGTTACACAAACACAAAAATACCATTACCTGACCCTCTTCACACGCTCTCACGCCACACCTCCAATATCTCACGCTGAAAAGGCAACTCCCCGCCGCTCTCACGGACAATATTGCGGTGAAGCAATCCACACTGCAGCCCTGATCACAGCTAATGCTACTACTGTAGCATAATCACAGCTAATGCTACTGCACGCTAGCTCTCTCTGAGTCATCGGTGAGGTCAGATCATTGTCATATCATCTCTAAACACAACCTATAATGTTTCTTACCTGCTCACTAGGAAATGAGCCATGGCAGCATCCTTTTTGAGTCCCAGATATAGTTGAAGCAGCCTCCATTCGTCAATCACGTATCCGATATAGATTCGGGTCCCTGCCTGTCTTTTACCATATTTGGTTTTTGACTCACGAGATGCCGCTGAATAAACTTCCTTTGTGCCACGCTTGGTCATTTGCTGGTTGCAGTAGAATCCATTCCCACAGTTCTTCTTTTGGAGTTTGGCGGTTGGCAAGCAACTTACGGTGCAATAGCGCCACCTACCGATCTGCAGTGTCGAACACATGCAGCGCATTTTGCAGCAAACAGCCTGTTCAAGAAAATGGAACGATACATGGGTGGCCTCATTCTTTTTGGTTTATAACGCTTCATCACCCATTAGCTTTGAAAAAATGAACATACATGGTTAATTTTTTACAGATTTTTTAAAGATCCTGCCCCATGTTCCTTTAAGAGTGGGTCTAAATTATATAACAAGCAAGCGTATCATCAGCATTGTTTAAATCATTTGTATTTCTCAAATGTAATAATTATTAAGTTGCTAAGCACTCTGTAAATTCTAAATTCCTGTATGCTCACAGCTCTGTGTGAATACCTCTCTGTATAAACACAAGATTATATAAGCCTGTGACTTATCTTTATCTGCATTATGCTTTTTCTTTGGGCAAGCGGGTGGTGGTATGGCCACAATTTGGCACCCCCCTCTGGATGTCACCACAAACATCATGACATCAACTTTCCAAGAGAACAAACTATCAGGAGTTATCATGTTATTTTGTTACTAACATCGTTTCACGTCCCACATTTATCAGTCATTAGTTTCTGATGAGTGAAGCTTTAGTTCAACCAGTCAGACGGTTTTTTGATGTGTAGATTGTAAAACCTATCCTTCTGCCTCCAGGGATCTGAGAGAAAGTGATGCCAACGGCTTCGTTCAGAGAGCCATCAGCGCTGCCAATGTTTATAACAACATAGTGAAATACATCGAGGATGCCAACATTACCTCGTTAACCACTTTCAACTTGTCTCGAAGAGCTGAAGATGTATGTTCTATCACACAAATGAGAACTGATTTCTGGTTTTCACTCTTTATGAATCACCACTGGTTTTTGGTTGATTGTATCTTTTAGGCCATCTCTGGGATTAATGCTCAACTGGAACACTTGGTAAAGCTGAGCGGACATGTCTTTAAGGAGTCTGTTTCATTACATTCAGAAAAAAACGGTATTTACATTACAGCACTGACATCTCTCACCAGCCATTGAAAATGTATTTGCTGCTCTGTGGCCTTCTGTTATTAAAATATTGTGCTTCACAGAGGTAGAGGGTAAAGTGTCTGATGAACGGAAATACGTTGAGGAGATCCAAGAGACCATGGAAACAAATAAGAAAAAGCTTGAAGAAATAGTGAACACCATTGATGAGATGCAGACAGGTAAGATGGAATTCTCTCCAGTTGTAGGATCAGCATCACCTTGTGCTGGCACAGCATGTGCTTGTGCAGGCCCTAACATAGTGCTTCTGGGGCACACCCCCAAGGGGATGATGAGCTCTTTCACTGTCATTATCAATAGTGGGTCGATTGAAAGACACAGACAGCTGATTAAATCCAATTTTGCTGATAACAAGCAGAAAGTATAGTTGCTTCTCTGCTTTAGCTACCATTGCACATGTACGTATTCTTAGACCATGACAGCTCATTTCAGATGAACTCCCAGAAATCTAAAGGAGTCTTACACTGGTATGGTTGATGTATAAACTTTACAAGAAGAGTAAAGAGAAGCAAGATCAACAGAAATGTTAAAGCTACTGCAGTGGCTCATTGCAGCAGAAAGCTATGGTCAACACAATGATTTCTGATGCTTCCTGAATACTTTAAGTTGGGAAATCTGTCAAGTTAAAAGTCTGTGTGGACTCTGAAGAGGTTTGAGAGGAAAACATCAGTTCTACTGCACTGAGACACAGTAGGTGGAAGACGACTCAAATACAGGTACGACTTAATCTGAAAAACACCTGCAAAGGGTCCCTGAGCCTTTAAATGGTCTCTTAGTCTAAACTGAATTACTGAAATAAATGGACTTTTGTGCAATATTCTAACTTTTTTAGTTTCACCTGTACAAATGGTAACGGTAAATGGCCTGTATTTGTATAGCGCCTTCTTAGGGTTCTACAACCCCCCCAAGTCGCTTCACAACACAATCAGTCATCCACCCATTCACACGCTGGTGGGGATGAGCTACATCGTAGCTACAGCTGCCCTGGGGTGCACTGACAGAGGCGGGGCCTGCCATGCACTGGCGCCACCGGTCCCTCTGACCACCACCAGCAGGCAAGGCGGGTTATGTGTCTTGCCCAAGGACACAACGACAGCAACAGACTGAGCGGAACGCAAACAATATTTATTTTTTTCCAACTTCTAATTGTAGAATGTGTATTTACACATTAAAAAACCAGAAAGTATGAGAAGTTTGTTTGCAAAAGACTTTTTTCATGAAGTTTGTAACATTCATCCATCCATCCATCCATCCATCCATTTTCTCCCGCTTATCCGGAGTCGGGTCGCGGGGGCAGCAGCCTAAGGAGGGAAGCCCAGACCTCCCTCTCCCCAGCCACTTGGGCCAGCTCCTCCGGGGGAATCCCAAGGCGTTCCCAGGCCAGCCGAGAGACATAATCTCTCCAGCGTGTCCTGGGTCTTCCTTTGGGTCTCCTCCCGGTTGGACGTGCCCGGAAAACCTCACCAGGGAGGCGTCCAGGAGGCATCCTAATCAGATGCCCGAGCCACCTCAACTGGCTCCTCTTGATGTGGAGGAGAAGCGGGTCTACTCCGAGCCCCTCCCGGATGGCCGAGCTTCTCACCCTATCTCTATGGGAGAGTCCAGCCACCCTGCGAAGAAAACTCATTTTGGCCGCTTGTATCCGCGATCTCGTTCTTTCGGTCACTACCCAAAGCTCGTGACCATAGGTGAGGGTAGGAACGTAGATCGACCGGTAAATTGAGAGCTTCGCCTTTCGGCTCAGCTCTCTCTTCACCACGACAGACCGGTACAACGCCCGCATCACTGCAGACGCAGCACCAATCCGCCTATCGATCTCACGCTCCACCCTTCCCTCACTCGTGAACAAGACCCCGAGATACTTAAACTCCTCCACTTGGGGCAGGACCTCGTCCCTGACCTGGCATTCTACCCTTTTTCGACTCAAGACCATGGTCTCGGATTTAGAGGAGCTGATTCTCATCCCAGCTGCTTCACACCCGGCTGTGAACTGCTCCAGCGAAAGCAGGACAGGACCACATCATCTGCAAAAAGCAGAGACCTGATCCTTAGGCCACCAAAACGGATCCCCTCACCACCTTGGCTGCACCTAGAAATCCTGTCCATAAAAGTTATGAACAGAATCGGTGACAAAGGGCAGCCTTGGCGGAGTCCAACTCTCACCGGAAACGAGCCCGACTTACTGCCGGCAATGCGGACCAAGCTCTGACACTGGTCGTACAGGGACCTAACAGCCCGTATCAAGGGGCCTGGTACCCCATACTCCCATAGTACCCCCCACAGGGCCCCCCGAGGGACGCGGTCAAACGCCTTCTCCAAATCCACAAAACACATGTAGATTGGTTGGGCGAACTCCCACGCACCCTCCAGGACTCCCCCAAGGGTATAGAGCTGGTCCAGTGTTCCACGGCCAGGACGAAAACCGCATTGCTCCTCCTGTATCCGAGGTTCGACTATCCGACGGACCCTCCTCTCCAGAACCCCTGAATAGACCTTACCAGGGAGGCTCAGGAGTGTGATCCCCCTGTAGTTGGAACACACGACCACCACCCCGGTCTGCCAGTCCAGTGGAACTGCCCCCGATGTCCACGCGATATTGCAGAGCCGCGTCAACCAACACAGCCCCACAACATCCAGGGCCTTAAGGAAATCCGGGCGGATCTCATCCACCCCCAGAGCCTTTCCACTGAGGAGTTTTTGACCACCTCAGTGACCTCGGCTCCAGAGATTGGAGAGCCCAACCCAAAGTCCCCAGACTCTGCTTCCACACTGGAAGACGTGCCGGTGGGATTGAGGAGGTCTTCGAAGTACTCGGCCCACCGATTCACAACGTCCCGAGTCGAGGTCAGCAGCACACCCTCCCCACTGTAAACAGTGTTGGTAGTGCACTGCTTTCCCCTCCTTGTAACATCAACTATCAATAGAGCTTTCTACAGTAGCTAAAAATAGATTGCTGCAAAGCACTCTGGGAAATACGGTCATACAAACAATCTACATTTTAGTATTGATTCCTATGGGTCTGAGCAGTGTTTGCGAAAACTTTTCAGCCACGCCTGCCAAACTGGCAGACGTGAGAGCGTCTCACGCAGGACATTTTTGAACCACGTAGGACAATGTCCTTGCGGGCTTCAGACTTGTATCTATTTAACAGTGGGTATTGTAGTGACCTCTGACCTTTACATATTATACATATTTTTATTGTGACAATAATCTGTTGACATAATTTGAAAAAAGAACCATCAATGTGATTTTCTGCCAAATTCATAAAATGAGGATTAACAGAATTTATCAGAAAATTATTAGAGATCATATAATTATTATAAATTATTATGAAACACCAGAAACAACATATTATATATGACAATATTTCTAAATATTGTTATGATCCATAAGGGCTTTTTGTGACTGATGCTGTAGCCTGATGTTACTGTTCCTTTAAGAGACGCTGTGGCTGGTTGAGGTTGGAGATGCGGGTTTATCTCAGCTGTTTGTTAAACCACTCTAATAAACTGCTGTTAAGGACAAAATGTCATTCTGTCTGACGATTTAGTTCATCACAAATATCACAATACAAAGAAATTATTTACCTTTGGGGGGGGGGGGGGGGGGGGGGGGGGTGGCACTGTGCCGTGGTCCCCGAAATGCCTTGAAACGGCCCTGGGTGTGGGACTGAGTTTTGAAGGTGATCTGTCTGAATTGTATCAAATAAATAAATATTACATGCTTATAAATTATTATTATAAAATTACAAACGTGTAGTGGGATATGTCTGCCTACATTTTCTTTTTCAAACACTGTTTTGTTTTTTATGCGACTATTTTCCTGTCCTGTCTGTCTCTTAGCTGCATCTCCTCTCAATTCTCCAGAAAAACTGCTGTCTGGCTTCTTACTTTTCAACTTACAAGTTACTTTTGAAATTAGCAGATCAAAAGATCTGTCGACCGCAAAAATAGCGGAATGTGCGGCCGCGCCAGTGAGGTGACTTCACCGATGAACGGGAGATGATCTCTGCAGCAGCGGAGCGCGTCTGGCACAAATGAAAGACAGAAAGTATGAGCAAACATGAACGATCGTGTGTTAATTATGTTTTTTTTTTTTGGTGGCGCCACTTTGAGAATGTTACTGTGGCCGTGTGCAGGACGCAGCTGCCCGGCGGTGCGCATCAGTAATCAGCGCTCTGCCGCTCTCCATCCTCTCTGCCCAAAAGAAGACCCGGTACACTGAGAGCCCAAATAAATAATGTAATATATGTAGAAACTAGATCTTTTGAAGGGGAAGCCAACAAACAGTCTGCAGTTTTCAGGAAGTTTATTTTATTTTGGCATGTTCAGAGAAGACGTACGGCGTCGGTCATAATGTCCGACGATTTAAAGTTTTTCGTCGGACAATATTAAATCACGTCGGTAATGTCCGACGTGTTTTCGCAAACACTGGTCTGAGTCGCTCCGATCTAGCTAAAGTTATTTTTTCGTCTCCTAAAGATTTTCAAACAGCAAGGAATTTAACGCTGCTGTTGGGGGAGGTGCTAATCGGAGATATAAGTTTTACTTTTGCCAACGAACACTAGGGGGTGCTAAAAACAAGCCAAAACTGACTAGTGTCCCTTTAATTCAAATACACAAAGTCATAGCACACTGTTGCTGATTGAACTGCACATTTTAATGTATAATTAGTATGGTGTTATTTCTTGTTTTTATTTTTATAAATTTTTTTGGGGGGGGGCAAGAAAATGAATAGCAAACAGGGACAGTAGTAAGGGCACTACCATGCAAATGAATTGTAAAGCATTCCTTCAATACAGGTGAAACTATAAGAATTAGAATATCGTGCAAACGTTCATTCATTTCAGTAATTCAACCCAAAAGGTGAAACTAATACATCGGATGGACTCATTATATGTAAAGCCAGATATTTCAAGCCTTTGTTGATTATAATTTTGATGATTATGGCTTACAGCTGATGAAAAACCCACATTCAAAATCTCAGACAATCATGAATAGGCTCAATATTTTAGGCTCAGTGAATCTAACCCGCTAATTATTCAAAAACACCTGCAAAAGGTTCCTGAGCCTTTAAATATTCTCTGTCTAGTTGAATTACTGACATAAATGGACTTTTGCACCATTTTCTTATTTCTTGAGTTTCACCCCTAAAACCTTTGGACGAGTTTTAATGACAGCAGCGACTTTAAAGAGCGAGTAACACCAAAATCAACTTTCTTTGCTGATAACCTGTATAGATGAGTGTTTAATAGTGCTGTAGTCATGTGTAGTCATTATTTTGGAATTTTAGTGCATCTTACTTAAAATTGAATAATTCAGCCCAAAACTGTAATTATACTCCCTCTTCAGGTTAAAACTCTGCTCTACATTGATTTTGAATCAGCCACAGCTGATGGCTATAGAGGTACGAGGTGTTGTTGTCTGTCCAGAATTATGTGGGCACTGCACTGGACTCCAACCAAGTCTCAGCCACACCTCCAGCTGGCTCGGCCAGTCACAAGCCAATATTAAATGATACGGCTCAAAGCCGCTCGCCTCCTTAAAAAACGTCCTCCTCCCTTTGTTGTAGTGATTGAGGTGGAGAGGAAATCCTCCAGCCTGCTGCAGTTTCTATGTTTGCTCGTTCTACTGAGCGGTGAGTCTGCTGCAACGACTCGTTTTTCCGACTGAGAAAACTTTGAGAGCACGTGGGGGGGTTGAGGGGGTGCTGTCAATCACTGCCTCAGTGCCGCTCTCTCGGTCCACTAGGTTACGCCTCCTTTAGGCAGGAAGTGTGGGTGAAGTTAGACTACACCCAAGGTGTGACCTACCCTTTAAATGAACATAAATATACTCATAGGATTTTTTTATTGATTTACAGATAGAACAGAGCAGCGTCTGAATTTTACCTTGGACGTGGCTGAAGGGACTCTCCACCGTTCAGCTGAAGTCCTTCAGACCATTACTCCCATCAGCAGCAAGGTCGAGGAGTGGGCCACCAACATGAAGAATAATGAATACTCCACAGCTGCTTATGAACAGGCTATTTCTTCAGCTGGACAAGCAGGTAGAAAGTTCTTTCTGATTTCTTGACATTACTAAAGCCGCTGACACATCTGGGCCAGTACGGTTGGGGCTCGGCCGTGTCAGTTCGGGCTAGAACGGGCGGTCTTTGTTCACATGTGTAAGTCGGACTTCACACGGACTTCTCAGGAATGCGGAAATCCATGAGCACGTGGGCAGCGCTAAAGACTCGTGGAAATGTCTGTGGTGTACTCCTTAAAGGTAATGCATTTGATGTTTCTGAATTTCAGAAAAGAACAGCCCTCTCCACGTTTTGAAAAACGCACGCCATCGTTGATTGAATGATAAATGACCCGCACTTATATAGCGCCTTTCAGAGTCAGAGGACTCCAAAGCGCTTTACACTACAGTGTATCATTCATCCATTCACACGCTGGTGGTGATGAGCTACAGTGTAGCCACAGCTGTCGTGAGGCGCACTGACAGAGGCGAGACTGCCGTACACTAGCACCACCAGTCCCTCCGACCACCACCAGCAGGCAATGTGGGTTAAGTGTCTTGCCCAAGGACACAACGACAGCGACAGAGTGGGACGCGAACCTGCAACCTTCCGATTGCAAGGCAGCCACTTAACTCCTCTGCCACCATCGCCCAAGAAAAGAGTCTCCTATATTGTTTTTTCATGACGAATACATTTTTGCGGACTAAAACGAAAACTAACAAATACATGCCAATAAAGACTGAATTAGGAAGAATATTGATCAACATTTTCGTTGACATTTCATTAATTATTGTTATTAAAGCAAATAGTTTTACTGATCCATAGTGTGAAATGTGAATTTATTCATATTTCTTTACAGTTTTAAGTAGGTGTACAGACGTTGAAAATTATTTCACTAGAAGAAGATACATATATTTTAGTTGACTAAAATAAGACTCAAATTAAAAGAAATTGGACGACCAAAATATGACTAAAATTTCTTGTCAAAATTAACACTGGTCTTATCTCTCACTTCTCTTCTTATCATAGACTTCGAAGACACTTTTTCTCTTGCGACTCATCCATTTTCAAAAGAACCCAGTGCGAACGGAGAGGTAGAAGGTGTGTCACTCTGCACAAACAGAGTGCACATGTGCAGGAAGTGAAAAGTAACCCAGGAGCGAGCACGTACGACGGCCTTGCGTAAAAGCTTCACCAGAATGACTGACAGTTATGCAGACCAAAGGTTTAGATGATCCACCCAGAAGTAAAGGACGTCCACAATACCTTTAATAAGATAAACAAAGGCGGGCGTGAGCTGTGTTGCATTTGGAGACTCTGAACCACAATATTTTATTAATTTGCTCCCTGTTGTCTCTCACTGCTGTGCATGTCCTCATAACCGCCACACACACACACACACACATACATACACATGCACACACACACACACACACACACACACACACACACACACACACACACACACACACACACACACACACACACACACACACACACACACACACACACACACACACATTCTCTCTCTCCCTCTCTCTCTCTCTGTCAAATGTTTTATTCTATAGAAAGAAATCCATAATAAAATTGTCTTATATCCATTTGGCTTTGATTTCCTTCTTAAGTTTGGGTCCTTACGTGTGCCACATCTGATATCTGTTTCCATGGCTGTACAGTGGAGAATCTGAACTTTCTTGTGCCTGAACTGCTGAAAAAACTGAAGGTGGTTGAAGACAAGAAGCCAGTCAACAATGTTACCACCAACATCATGAGAGTCAGAGAGCTAATCTCCCAGGCCAGGAGTGTAGTCAGGAAGGTTGGTTCACCATCTCTATAGCTGCAATCACAGTGTACTTTACGAAGCTGACATTGTTTATACTAGCACATTGTGTTGTGTCCTATGCTCTAGGTCCAGGTGTCCATGAGGTTCAATGGACAGTCTTCAGTGGAGGTTCATCCACATGGCAATCTGGAAGAGCTGAAGACGGTGACATCCATCAGCCTGTTCCTCAGGGTGGACCCAGACAAAGATCCTATAGAGGACAGATTCATCTTATACTTGGGAGAACGAAACGTGAGGATTTCAGTCACATGTACAGTTTTTCCCAATTGTTTACACACATTTTCTGAAAGTCTGCCTCATATTGTCAGAACTCTACACACAAATCCAAAAAATAAGGTTAAGAAAATTGTTGAAGAAATGCTCACAATCTAAACCTGGCTAAGGGAACACTGCCTGTCCCTGAACACTAACAAAACGGTGTGCATGATGTTCACAAAGAAACCTGTGAACTCTACTCTGGTTAAGAAAAGAAAAACAAGGTCTGGGTCTTCAGTGTTTCTGGAAGCTGAAGAGTTGCAGTTGTTTACAAATTATAAATACCTGGGCGTCACTTTGGACTGTAACCTTACGTTCAAAAAACATATCAAACAAGTCATTAAACCACGAAATTGTAATCTGAGTCATCTTAAACAAATCAGACCTTTGATGTTGGAAGCAGCAGCTAAACTGTATCTTAACTGTATGATTTTATCTCACATTCAGTATTGCTCAACAGCATGGTCATTTACCAGTGACTCTGCATTAAAACCAATCAAACAAAAATATAAAAAAGAAATAAAGATTTTAGACCAAAAACCACCATCCTATCACATTTGATTTGATTTTTTTTAGGAAAATGTAACTTTCTAACCTTTAGTGATTTTATAACTTTTAAAAACGTCTGTCTCATATACAAATCACTGACAGGAAAAGCACCTGCACCACTATTGGATTATTTTAAAAGGCAAAAAAGTACCAGAGATACAAGGTCGACCTCACGGGGGGACTGCCAGGCTCAATTTAGGAAAACTACATTTGCACAGAACACCTTATCGATTAAAGCCTAATTTATACTTGTCCATCTGCGTCAGTACGGAGACACGCAGCGCCATTTTGCGTCGACGCAAGGGCTCTTGGACGGGCTCGGGAAGGTGACGGAGACATGCCCCCAAAAATAACTGTCCGTCGAGAGCCACGGAGAGCACAAGCCTGTGATTGGTCAGGACGCCGCTTCCTTGAACTACGTCAACAGCACCACCACTGCTGACTCAAAAAATAAAGGGCGCTGAAGATATTTAGCGGCAGACACGGAGCAGATTGAAGAACGCCTCGCTGAAAAAGTTTGAAAATAGGAAAGTTTATTCACTCGTGACTGAAGGAGCACAAAGATACACAGCGAGCGTTTTATTCGTGGACGGAAATGACGAGAAACGTGGATTTAGAGATGCTGACCGCATGAAAAGGTGGAGAAGAATGAGGGACAAATTCGTCCGTGTTAAAAAGTCTCTAAAATACATTAAAACAATGTAAACACAGTAGTAAATACACTATCGTAGACCGGATACGTGACTGTAATGGTGGCAGGATACCCCAGAAATGTGCTACGCCCTCTGCTGTCCAGGCAGGGGGTTGCTTTGCAACATCCCCCAGCCAACAGAGAAGTAGAAACATAAAACGTCTCCGTCAACGCATATGCGTCTCTAGCCCGCGGAGCTGACGGAGAAGTATAAATCTAGCTTAAGGGATGCAGTGAGTGGAATAAGCTGCCAGTTTTTACAAGAGACAGCCCCTCCTTTCATCCCTTTAAAAGTCAGCTGAAATCATGATACTTGTTCTTTTTATTGTTAGTTTATCCTTCAAATCTATGGATTTGCCTCATGTCAGATTTGACTTGTTTAACATGTAGGGGGTATATAGGGAGTTTTTAGAATTTAGTTATTTTCATATTTTAGTTGTCATTATCGTAATCTTTATTTGTACGGTTTTACCTTTATTTAAATTGTAATGTTTGTGTTTTATGTACATGGGACTATGGATGGAAACTAGCTTTTTGCTAATTGTGGTATATTTACATCCTGTACGTTCATGAATATGCATTGTCCCATTCAAATAAATAAATAAATCAAATCAAAACACACACACAATGGGCAAAACCTTTCAATTATCCTGCAAATTTAAACTCTACATTTAAAACAATGTAATTTCTTCTCAAATCGGTTATTTGTTTTCAAATGACACACAACCCATCACATGAATAGACGTTTATGAGAACCAGTTGAACACTGATGTGCTTAACTCATTCACTGCCAGCCGGTTTCTGATCAGAAAGCCCCTGACTGCCAGCGTTTTTGAGTGTTTTTACTGTTTTTTGAAGAATCACAGAACATTGTGCTCTATGATCATGTAAACGCCAAAACTACCAAAAGAAAGAGTAGACTCACTTCTTACATCAGGAAGAATCGCCGTATTTCTAGCGTTATCCGTTCGTTCACAATCTGTTGTCGAAGCGTGAGCTGCAGAAGCATTTCCGGTTGGCGCATCGTTTTTTTCACAGCAGCGGCCCAAAACAAACTCGTAATCCATTGATTTTCTGCTTCCTGATCACGTGATGTGTGACATACACGGATGAAGATCAGCTTTAGACACGTGATGTTTGTTCTCACACTGCGGGGGCTCGCTCTGACACCCGCCCTGTAAAAAAATGCAAATAGCCTTTCGACTGCCCCACCCCCAAAACGGCTATGGTCCAACCACACATCATAGCAACCGTTACTATCCGACAACTCCAAACAAGATGATGAAGCTAAGCCTAATTTACTACTAAGCATTAGTCTCGATAGTAGTCGTGTGTCCTTCGTTTCCCTTCAGAACCTCCTCATCGAGCTCAACCAGCAACAGCCAAGCATGAGTGCTCCCCCCGCCCGCGGCTGGGCGGAGGTCCGCCTCCCAGACTATCCAAGACCCTTTATAAGACACACCGTGCTGCCAAATCAGCGTAATATTACCTCAACATTGTGTCTTATAAACGCACATTAAGCCTTGGTGCAACAGAGGGAGGTGTCATGATCACGTTATGAATTAATGCCGAGCTCCGGCTGGGAACTATATTGAAAATAAAAGTAAACACGGGCATACGTTTGGTTTAGTAAACAGACTCCGCTGAGATGATAAACTGGAGCGATGAGCGCCGGGAGCTTTTAGAGCTGCCTGCAGCTCAGATCATCTGACAGCTAAGCACAGATACCTGTAGCTGCTTGTGAAAAAAACTTAAGGGGCGCGGCTTTGATCGCAATAAAAAGCATGTTATGTCCAAGATACAAGTCCATGACAGCACAGAGACCGCCCACATAACCCCTTTATGCCGTCCCCGGACGCCGCCTTCTCACGTTCTCCTTGTTCCCTGCTACGCTTCGCTCAGCGGAGCCGACACTAATGTATCCCTCCACTGCATACTGTAACCCTTTTGCCTCCATCTGGATGATATTGCGGAGGAATTGTCGCTGACACACATCTGTCTACTTCTTTCCATCGCAGAAATCTGCAGAGCTGCAGTACTTATTGTCGGACTTAGCAACAGTAACTAAGGGGGGCGGGGCTCGGCGAAAGGCTATATGACAACTAAAGTCATCAATGGCAGTGAATGAGTTAATGTAAAACACTGACCACCAATTCTCCAGTCATCATAATGACTTACTATAAGCCTTTTTTTTGTTCAGTGTTACACTTACTACAGACATACATAGGCCTACATACATATGTGCATTGTAAAATATTTCAAAATAATTGTATATAAAATGCATAAATACATGGTACCAAATATATTTTACTGTTCTTACCCACAAAAAAATGTTTTCAGTGTTCATCCTAACCAACACAAAGTTGTGCATACCATGGTCTACATATATATATATATATATATATATATATATATATATATATATATAAGCAGTGGGGGAAATATCGCTTAGCATGGCCATTCCAGCCATTAATGTCATCAACTGCTATAGCTCCACACTCATCTTCCATAGCTTGGAGAAGGGGTATACGTGTGTGTGGATTTTTTGTCATACATTTTCCATCTCCAGGCAAAAAAAAATTCCTCAATAGGATTGAGGAATGAAGAATATGGAGGAAGATTAACAACTAAAAAGTGTGGGAGGGCAGTGAACCAGTCACAAACCAGAGCAGCCCGGTGGACATGTACGTTGTCCCAAATGACAACAAACCTGAGCTGCTCTGGACCATCCATTTGATCTGGTGGAATGAGTGTGTTGTGTAGGAAGTCCTGGGCCCTCATTTATCAAACGTTCATAGAAACGTTCCTATAGTCCCTCCTACGAATGAGATTTAGAATGTGTGTACGAACAGTCAAAAGTCTGGTTTATGAAACATGCGGTGGCCTCTCATGTTCCTTCGCAATCGTCTGATGATAAATCCCACCTGTGCGTACCCTGGTGCTCGTGTCCGTTCACCATCATTTACATACAGAAACACCCTCAATTAACCATATTTGGTCACACTACGTCCTCAGATCAGGAGGGGATTCCCTGGGTTCTTCCCGGATAAAAAAGAAAAACTTAATTGACAGCGAGATTGAAGCGCTGGCTGCTGAAGTGCAAAAGAACCAAACAAGTTGTAGAGGTTGTAAACGCGGTCGGGACAGAGGAGAGGTCCCCGTCTGAAATAAATAAAAATTGAGTATGATAAATCATAGAGTAATTGGTTGTCATTTATATTTAAGGAGTCGTTCTGTTTGGAGTTAGTTTTATTTGGAAATGTCTGAGGCTTCAGCCTCTTCTGAGCTGTCATTCAGTCTGGTTACCTTGACAACGCGTGTGTGATCGGGGAGCAGAGGAGGTCTTGGAGGGTTCTTATATATATATGTATACTTCTCGACCTCACACACCAACTCAGGCTCCGTCCCTATCAGAGAGGTGACATTCCACGTGCCGAGAGCCAGCTAAGGATCAGACCGCCAAGGTCCCTGCCTTCGGCTATCACTCGTCACACATTGCACCTGACCCCTTTGACGCATCTGACAGTTCACAGGAACGGTGGAGGACACACACCTGTAGCTGCTTGTGAATAAAACTTAAGGAGCGCGGCTTTGATCGCAATAAAAAGCCAGTTATGTCCAAAATACACGGAAGTCTGCGACAGTGCAGAGACCGTCACCATACCTCCTTTATACCGCCATCACGTAATCTTTTATAAAAAGGACACGATTGCACCACATTACCGCCACGGTCTGAGCTCTTATAAACGACCTTATGCTTCCAGATGTTGCCTCGGCGTTGCGGCAAATTGGCGTCATTGTTTTATAAAAAGAGCTTACAGGTCAGGATTCTTGGCCCCTTCTTTGAATTCATCTTCAACAAAGACTGATGGATGTTTGATTTAGGGATGACAAGTCACCACCATTGTTGGGTCTATTTTATACATAAATACCAACATAAATAATCACACAGAACAAGTAATGGTTTTTATGAAAACTTTGCAAAGGAGAGGAAGCCAAAACATGAGCACAAGCGAGGTCCGAGCTTCACTCTGGCTTCTTCCTCAGCATAATTTCCTTTTATTGAGCACAGCAGACAAAGGAGTATTCACATGTCATGAGATACCTTTTCACAAGATAGTGTGACTAGCAGTAAATGTATGGTGTATTGTTCAGTCAGAATGTTGTGATTCTGTGAGAGACTGAGAGGACTGTTCCAGTCTCATGCAGCTTCAGTCATATGTATCAGTAGGTTATACTGTAGAAGCAAGTAGGTCACATCATTTCTTAACATCATTATTTAACTGGTTATACAACAGCTATAAAACAGGACACACATATTATGAGGTAAAAATATACTATTAAAACCCTAATAACCATCACCAGGATCCACCAGGCCATCCATGAGGAAAGGAGAAGCTGATCTGTCCTGGATGCTCTGGGAACCGTGATAACTGAAGACAAGCTCTGATTAGGCTGTGTCCTGCATTACATGCAGTGATGAGAGGAACTCAAAACAGAGACAAGTTTATTTATTTGTTTATTTTGTAAATTAGCACCACACAAACTCCCCTGGGAGTGTTTCTTTTACGTTCTACTTATAAAAGTAAGATTTATGCTTTAGGCCCATCTTTTCAAATCAATGTATGGAAGGAGGTGATGAATATGTTAAGCTGAACTTCAAAGGAGTTGAAAACAGCTGCATATTTTGTGAAAATGAGACGGAAGATTTAGAAAAGTTATTTTTCTTCTGAGTTTGTGCAGACCTTTTGGATCGAGACATGTAGCCGGCTGCTGCCCACTAAAACTGAGTTGCCACCTTTGTTGATGACAATTATTACATTTTTAGTCAGGATAAACAAATTTTATGTTCAAGTTAATTTTAATGGGTACATTTTTATCCACAAAGGCAGATTTTTTTTTATAAAACTAAACAAAACTTTAAATCCTGGAAAAACAAAACAATTTAGGTTCATTTGCAAAGTCTTTGAAGTTGTTGAAGATAAGTGTCAGCAAGTGATAAATGACCCGCACTTGTGTAGCACCTTTCAGAGTCAGAGCACTCCAAAGTGCTTTACACTACAGTGAATCACTCATCCATTCACACACACGTTCACACGCTGGTGGTGACGAGCTACACCGTAGCTACAGCTGCCCTGGGGCGCACTGACAAAGGCAAGGCTTCCTAGCACAGGCACCACCGATCCCTCTGACCACCACCAAGAGGCAAGGTGGGTTAAGTGTCTTGCCCAAGGGCACAACAGCAGGATTCTCCACTGGGAGCTGGGATTGATCCCACAATCTTACTGGACAACCCGCTCTACCTCCTGAGCTGCTGCTGCCCCTAAGTTTCAGTTAGAAATTTTTACATTAATATTCATCCCCATATATTCACACACATTATTGTCTCTCTAAATGTGTTTACTAGTTTGTTTTGTTTATACAAATATTTGATTAACTTTGTTTGAAAACAGTTTTTAAAAAGTCACCTGAGCTTCTTTTTTAAACTTTCACATCTGGAATTCTTTTGTTGTAAATCCTTGAAAACCAGCTTGAATTTGTTCTTTCAATATAATGAATAAGAATAAAAGAAATGATAAAAGTTGTAGCTATCAAGCTTTAGTGCACTTTTAAAAAACATGAAAGAAAGAATATTTCGGCTAAAAACTTCTTCTCCCTCCCCATGCCAGTTGGTGGCAGTAATGCCTAGATTTGTTGTCTGGCTACTGCCACTGTGGAAGCCAATGGGCTGTTGAGGGAGGGGTTTGGTGGACGACAGAATTTACCAATCAGAGGACAGAGCAGATCAGCCACAGGCCCCGCCTCCAGAGTGCCAAAAGTGTAGAAGTTGAGCGAGCGAGGCCTCAGCAACCAAGCGCGCTGTGGGGCTGCCGTGTGCGCGCAGGCATGGTTTGATTCACAGTCACTTGTGCAGATGCTTGTGCGCGAGCAGACACTGTTGCTCTCTCACAATGTATATTTTCACTCAAGAGTTATCACGTCCTCGCGCATGTCACGTTTATGCACGCAATGTTTGACGCACGTGTTGAAACGGCGTGCTTGAGTTTTGGCACTTTATAGACACCGTAGGATATTACCAACGTAAAAAGAAAATGAAAAATGTATTCTTTAATGTTTTCTGTTGTTTTTGCCTTAAGGGCCGGAAAGACTACATGGGTTTGGCCATCAAGAATGACAACCTGGTTTTTGTCTACAACCTTGGAAGTGAAGATGTTGAAATCCCATTAACATCAAAGCCTGTCAGCCAATGGCCAGCAGTCTTCAACCACATCAAAATAGAGAGGTAAAAATGAAACCACGGAAGGATTCATGCTGAATGGATTGATTTGCCACAGGAGTGAAGTAGGGAACATGTTAAAATTTTCTAATGGAAAAATAATATATGAGACTGAGTAAACCTCAAAGGGGACATTTTATGCAAAACTCACCTTTTGTGTTGCCATGTGAGTCTCCAAATGTGGAAAAACCCACCAATCCATTTTCTGAGTGTTTGGTTTCAGGATTTAATATGCCTAACATTTAAAAAAATTCCAGTTTGTGACATCACAAACAAGGAAATTAGCATAGAACCCCCCCCCCCCCCCCCCCCCCCCCCCCCCCCCCCCACACACACACACCTATCAACAAGGTTCAGCATTGCTTCAGCACTCAAATGATAGCATTCCTGTTTTTCTGCCATCCTTCTTCAACAGTTTTTCAGCTATTTGCCAGCTATGCCATTTGGTATTGATACCTTTAATAGTTAACATATTCAAAATTTCCTGTGACTTTCAGCTCATTGGTCCTAATTTGCTTACTGAGCCTACTTGATAACTAACTACTTTTTCTGTGGAAAGAATACATATAAACATACACACAGGGCGGCTGTGGCTACATCAGCAGTGTGTGAATGTGAGAGTGCGTGAATAATGGAAAGCGCTTTATAAATCCAATCCATTACTATTATTATTATTATTATAGACAGTCACCTGCAACACTCTTTCACATATTCTAGACTTGCCCAAAACTACAGTGGCATCTGTGGTAAATTTTTGATGCCCTCTATAATTTGTAGGACCACTGTGCGCCCAGACCCTTTGACCGATATGTTTGGAGGGGTTGAGGTGGATGCTTTCTTGGACACACACCAGTTGGACATGGGTGCCTTTTGTTCCGTATTGGCTAAGAGACTCATATTGTCCAGATGTAGAGACTCAAATCCACAGTGTTAATGAAATCATGTCACATGTACACCTTGAAAAAAATCAGGCCTATCTCAAGGACTCAGCTGAAAATTTTAATGTTGTTTGGTCGTCATTTATGCTGTATTTTAAAATGTACCTGTTAATATTTTTTGTGGTTGTTTCTTTTATTTATTCATTTTTGTTTTCTGATTTGGTGTTATTTTGATGCCTGTTTTTTGATTGTCTTTGTGTTCGATCCAGCATAGTGAAGTGTGTGGGGGTGGTTTTTTGTTATATGGTTGTGTTTGAAAATGTAAAAAAACAATAAAAAGGCTTTGTTTTTAAAAAACTGCATTTTTGCCAGAAATGCAGTTTATCCAGTTTTCCTTAAAGTGACATAACCGTGAAACGCCTCATTCTGAAAGGTAATGAAAATGTCAAGAATAGAAATGCTTTATATGAGACCATACAACTAATAGAACCTATTTAAAAAGAGGTATAATATGTCCTTCTTAACATATTGATGATTTGTTGAGATTTGTGATTGAACTTGTGGCACTCATATTATTTTTCTGCAGGCTGGGTAGACATGGGAAAGTTTTTCTGACCATCCCTAGTCAGGGATCTACAGATGAGCAGAAGTTCATCCAAAAAGGTGAAGCTCCAGGCTCCCTTTTTGATGTTGACCCCAAGAATATTGTATTCTTTGTTGGGGGTGCCCCAGAAGGTGTTAAGGTAATTTTAAGAAAGTTCATGTGTGGAAATCCAAAAGTAATCATCAGATTTGCAATCAACATCAACTATGACAATGCTTTTGTTTTGTTTACATTACAGCTTCCACCTCCTCTGAGCCTTGCCCCTTTTGTGGGGTGCATTGAGTTGTCTTCTCTGAATAATGGCATCATCAGCCTGTACAACTTTAAAGAAACTTATAACATGGATGTAGCTTCTTCAGTGCCATGCTCAAGGTACCGTATCTACATGGTCATACTGGCTTGTCCCAGGACCTGAAACCTTTGGTTTTCCTAGCCCAACAGATCTCATAAATGATATAATTTACCTTGAAGGACAAGTTGACATTTTTTGTTCTGTTCTAAGGTACAAGTTGGCCTTCTCTGAGAGTCGCATTGCAAGTTATCTGTTTGATGGGAGAGGTTATGCACTCATCAGTAACATGGAGAGAAGAGCACCGTTTGCTGTTGTCACAAGATTTGATATTGTAGTACGAACAGTCTCAAAAAATGGTGCCATTTTCCTAATGGTGAACAGGGTAAGTCTAATTCTGGATGACAAGATGATTAAATATAGTTTTATCCCAACAAGATAAAGCATTCAAAGACATTACATTTAAACATCTCACAATGTCTCCTATTGACCGTAACTTAAAGGTGTGGTTGACGCGTTTAGTCAATACGTTTGAAGTGGTCTCTATTTGGAATGAATGCCTTGTAAGTCTTACTTGGGGGAGGGGGGCAGATGCGCTTGTTTCAGGAAGTACAAGTCAGCTGGAGGAGAAAGTAGCTTCAGACGACAGGATCTGGAGTCTTACTTCCTGATATGTGGACATCTCTCCTCTGATTGGCTAACAGCAACACGACTCTACCACTGACTCTGTTTGCTCTGCAACGTTGATGTTTTATCTCCACCAATAACACAAGCCTGGAGGAGTTCTGCTGTGTAGTGGAGTTGCTAATGCTAACGGTTAGCTTCTACTAGCCCAGACGTTCTCTGCTGTTTCCTGGACGCTAAACCAACAACAGCCTTCCCCGTCGTGAGTCAAGATGGGTGCGTCCATGAATGTTAAGTGACGTAGATCTGTCAGGATTTTCTGAACCGAGTGTTTTTACATCTATTTTCTATCAGAAGCTAATGCAGGAGATAGGTGGAGGAGACTATTTTCATGTTCAGCCTGCATGAGAAACTCAGTTCATAATCAGAAATTATAATTAAAAAACGACTTTTCAGTGAACCACACTTTGAAGTGATTTTTTCATGTACACTCATCAAAGTGACCAATTATAATCAGAAATAATAATTAAAAAAATATTTTTTTAAACTAAACCTATAAAAGTAAATGTGCTTTAAACCTGACAAGGGGGTTGGGTTAGGGACTCAACCAGACAGTGGGTGGCCTTTGGCAGGATGTAAAATCTCTGGCTGATCTGATGATCTGTTGACTTAACAGATGTTTGCTTTTCTTTCCAGGATAAATTCTTTCTTTTGGAAATAAAGAATGGCTTTTTGAACTTAATATATGACTTTGGCTTTACTAATGGGCCAAAACATTTTCAGGATGACTCACCAAAGCGTCAAATAAATGATGCAAAATACCACGAGGTAAATCATTTTCTCTTTATTTGGTCTTGATGATTTGAACCCAGTTTAAATTGTTTCTGTTCTAAAATCTCACAGGTCACAGTAATCTACCATCACTCTAGAAAGGTGATCCTAGTAGTAGACAAGAACCTCGTAAAAACATTTGAGAATCCTAAAACCACCCTGCCCTTTTCTGATATCTATATAGGCGGGGCTCCTTTCAGCATCCTTAAAGCCAGGTAAGTTAATTACACCTGCAAGATTAAAGACCTAAAGATTAAAATCTGGTTGTTGTAACAATGTTCTTAAAAAATAATGTAGTTAAAACACTGCTGTTGCACACATACTGACAAACCATTTTGCATCTAATCAAAACTACGAAATCTAAAGATTCAGCCAACATTTTTACCTCCCAGGGTATAATTAGGACTTACGTGTTTACCCTCTATAAATTAATATTGATAACTAGTCAGCCTTTTCCATTGGTACTTACATAGCATGGCTCGACTTGGTTTGGCTCGGTTCCAAGCCTTTCCACTAGAAATGGGTACCAAGTTGATGCCTCTTTTTCAATAACAGCTTCACTGTGGTTCCAGGCGTACAGAGCAGGACCGAAAACGCAACGTCAGAGACTGTCGGTCACCGATTGGCTAGGGGGTTTATCACTGAGTTTCCTGCCTCGCTGCCCACATCCTCTCACTGACTGAACAGAATGTGCAACATCATTACCATGCGTGTTTACGTCCGTCCGTCCGTCCGTCCGTCCGTCCGTCCGTCCATCCATCCATCCATCCATCCATCCATTTTCTGTAACCACTTATCCGAGCAGGGTCGTGTCACATATAAATCACCTTGTACTACCTTTTAACACTCCCCCAACAGCCGTTTCTTAGCCCCTCCTTTCCACTGGACACGTAACGTACTTTGCAGCAATTTGAGGTTATTACTGCGAGATCTAGTTTCCAAATGCTCTGGTTTATCCATCAAGGCTTTATTGTCTTTCTCCACCTTTACTAATTTGATCCCTCCACAACATGCTCATCTTCTATCTTTGAAATATGTTTCTCCGTTTGCTCCACTCTCCCCACGCAGACATGTTTTTTGCATGTCATTCATGGCTTCCACAACCTCATCTGCTGGAGAACTTGGCTACCGCACTTTCCAATTTATCCCAAAGTTCAGTTTGTGTTTGTGCAAGTTTATTTTCAATACCTGCAAACTCCTTTCGTATGGCCCGCTGCAGTCTCGCCTCCAAATTGTCGCTGTCCATGTGAAGAAGAAGGTGGCCGGTTTGTTAGCTGCGCAGGCCACAGACGCGTTAGCTTCCAGTGTGCTAGCTTCACTGCTAAACACCAACAACTTGGTTTGAGTGGTTGATTTAGTCTTCTCCTTGGGAACTTTGCCTGATACTGGCATCGTGGATTTATGGCAAAGTTTGTTTTCGTGTTTTGGGGCGTTTTTTCCTTAATTTTAAGGACTTGGCTAAATTTTCTACCGGAGCCGTTCAGAGCTCGACCGCTTGCTAAGGTGACGTCATCGGAAGTCCGATATTAGTTCTGTTTTACAGCAGTTTAGCATTTTTGTTGTTGCACATTAAATAATTCAAGCACTCCAAAGAATTGTTCTGCGTATTTGACATTAGCATATTCTATTCAGTTTATTTATATAGCGCCAAATCACGACGAGAGTCGTTTCAAGGCTCTTCACAAAATAAAATATTCCAGTTGAGTTCAGTTCATTAAGCCAATTAGTTAAAAGTTTCCTATATAAGGAACCCAGCAGATTGCATCGAGTTACTGACTTGTTATGTCAATGTCTTTGCACCAATCCCCATACTAAGCAAGCATGTAGCGACAGTAGAGAGGAAATGTCAACATGTCAGATGTTGGCAAAGAACTATTGTATAATTTATAAACTTTAATCAAAAAGGCAGAAAATTTGTATTTGGTTCATTATTTCTTTCTGTTGCTTATTGACAGTAAATCTTATACCACTAAAATGCCAGATTAGTCACTTTTACAACCAGATCCAACCTGCAGGTTCCAGTTGTATACATGAGACTGATATTTTAGCCATAGGTAAGTCCTCAGAAACTTTAATTTAGTAGTTTGCTAGAATTAGGCTAGCAGATAATAATGATATTGATTATAATAATTATATGAATAGGAGACTTGTTAAAGTAAAAGCAGAAACTATGTATTCAAAGGATGTTTTTATAAACATAAAACATGGACATAAAAACATAAAACAGTGATGTGTTGCTATTTCACTCAGAAATAATTAATAATCCCTATTTCTATGAAACATCTGATTTTGATGACATCTCTCATGTGTACCCATTACCAATAAAAGCTGCGCAGGACCTGACATCAGATCATGAGTTCCTTTTGCTAAAAGACAAGAACTGATAGTGAAAGTGTGAACGTTTAATTTTTAATCAATATTGTTTTATAACTTTGGTCAAATTCACACTTTGGCTATAAAAGTGCATGTGCGTGCTGGGTAAGAGGTGTTTTTTATAGTCAAGTAATTTCGTCCCGAGGCTCCATAAGATCACACTCTAATCTGCTGCATCAGCTGCACTGTTTAGGCCATCATGGTCCAAGCTTTCTGTCTCTTAATCTTAATCATCAGGAAAGGATATTTCATCTGACTGAACCCAGCACAAGACAATTTCTGGGTAAACAACTGACCAGTTTGTCGTCACATGATGAGAAACATTTGACAAAATGTGTTCCCACAGGCCAGAGTTGTCCTCAGTGGTTGGCCTGAAGGGCTGTGTGAAAGGATTCCAGTTCCAGAAGAAATACTTCAACTTGCTGGAGGAGCCTGGAACTATTGATATCAGTAGTGGCTGCCCAGAGGAGTCCTTTGTAAATGCTGTTTTAATTCAACCACACAGTGACACTTGTGTCTTTTTACACACATACAGCATTTAGAAATGAATGCTTTCTTTCCTGGCAGATGTCTCGTGCGGCGTATTTCACTGGAAAGGGCTACCTGGGGTCCACAGCAAAGATCTCACCATTTGACAGCTTTGAAGCAGGGCTCAACTTCAGAACACAGCAGACCAGTGGACTTCTCTTCTACCACTGTGAAGGGGTAAATTTTCCATTGGTTTGGTGGAAAATCTGAATGCAGACATTTACTGCATTTATTTTTATTTAATTCAGCTGTGATTGCATGTTATGCTCTGGCAGTGGATTCTTCAGAGTTGTCAACAATCTACAGAAAGCTTTGAAACGAGTGAACTATGGAAAATTCTAGAGTGTGATATATCCTTTGGTTCGCAGTCACTTAAATTCTGTTTCAGAAAACCTTTGGAATGCATACAAACAGACAATTATTTTCATGTGCAAAAACTTGAAACATTACTTATCTTTTAATCACTTATTTAGTCACATTTCAGTTTTTGTGAAATCAAACGGAACGCACCATAAGGCCTGTTGTTAACAGCATAGACATGAAAGAGTAGACGCTGCATCTACTGTCTATGGCGGTTGCATTGGTGGGATCTACTCCTTATGACGTCTATGGTTACCAGTATGTCTTAACCACAGCTTTAGCTCCATGGAAATCTGGCACTCTCAATCTAAATTACTTAAACTATGAGAGAGCACCATGTTCATAAACGGCAGAATGGGTGCACGCACTTTAACGTTCATTAGACAAAATACAAGCAAGTTCAGTTCACGTTCATAAAATATATGTAGACCTTCATGAATGTTTGTTCAACGAACTCATTCAGGCACAACACTGGGTAAAATGAATGTGAGTAAAAAGAAAATGCCATCAAGGACAGCAGTTTGAGCTGTGCCACAGCACCACCACACCTCCCCAAAACACTTTACTAAAGGCCATAATGGCTATAATGTTAATATAGAAAGATTTGGGACCCACTAGGTTTCTTGTTTCAGTCACATAAATGCACATTGAAAATGAATGCATTTTAGTGCAGTACAAAGACATTAAAACATATGTGAACAATACAAACCAATAGGGAATGGTATATGTTACAGAGGATAGATTTATTTATACATTTATTTATTTACTTATGTTTTAGGAGGATTAACCACTTGAGATGAACCATCTTGTTTACAAGTGGGTCCACCATGCATACATATTAAGGAAAAATCACCTTTTGCATCCTTTTGTGCCGCTATGTAGGTCTCTACTGCCTCTATAAACATTTCAAACATGAAAAACTTTTCAAAAAGTCCCTGTTTGGGATGTGACAATAAAGGAAATTAGCACAGAAACCCCTCTCACCTGTTAATGCTGGTGCCATATAGGACATAATGTATGTTTTTCTCTCACTCACACCAATAAAAGTATGCATACACCACTAGCAGCATCCTCACATACTTAAAATACAAAAATCGCACATATATTGGTGAAGTTTGAATCACACACACCAAAAAGGATGCACACATACACTTGTAGGGTTTATAAGAGGCTCATACTAATGTGTGTGAGAGGTCATTTTGTCTCATAGGTGGACGGTGGAGCGGGATTGAACCAACGCACCATAAAGGTGACTGCCAGGCTCGTATGGGGTGCCATTTGTAAAGTCAGTCATAATTTAATTTAATTTATTCAGCCTATCATAAGGGGAAAAAATTGGAGTTAATATTTCAGTCATATTTTCATATAACTAGAAAATTCCTGAAGAAATTTTAAAAGGGGCCTGCCCCGTGGCGCAAGGTGGTGGCCATGTGTCAAAGACCAGTGTGCACCACCACATCATCAGCATCTCAACCCTTCCTCAACTTGTCCTATAAGCTTGCTAATAAACTGTGCATGTCACCAGCAGGTGGTGTAATGAGTGATCTTCTAAAACAGTCATTAGTGCTCTGCTGAGCTCCCAGTACTGGTGTTTAAAATTGTGTAAAAAGCCAAGCTTTTAAACAGATGTAATAGCTGCTTCCTTTTTTGGGGGGGTGGGGTGTGTACAGTAACCAAACCGATGTGTTAAACAGTGACCCACAACAAAGCACACAAAATTTGGTTTGGATCTGATGTTGCATTATGGAGATATAGCTGGTTGTAAAAATCTAGGGGGCGCTGTTTCTAAATACAAAAAAAATCCTTTTGAGCAGTTCTTAGGTGTACAAATGTCATTTATGTGAAGTTTTGTGAGAATCAGATATTGCATGTTTTATTTAGAGGAAACCGTGTGTAAGGGGGCGGAGCTAAAGTAATTTCAACAAATGACAACATGAATGTGTAGGCAGTGTTTGTACGATGACATATTTCAAGTTTGGTATGGTTGTGAACTTGTTTGTACACGTTATTAAGGTTTAAAATGGATGTAGGGGGCGCTGTGGCACATTCACCAAATGACCACATGAATGTGTAGGCAGTGTTTGTGTGATGACACATAGCAAATTTGGTACGGTTGTGAATTTGTTTGTAGAAATTACAACCAAACGTAATGAGGGGGATGGTTGTGCGCAGCATTTTTTGCTAATAACGTTGCCATGGTAACACAAAACGCAAAGAAAAGTAATAGTACACCTTCCCCCGAACGAGCCGGTCGATTTGATGTAAGATTTGTGGTGGTGCACACACATTTTGTTTTGGTTCAAATGTAATGAGGGGGAAGTTTTTGCGCAGTTTTTTGCTAATACCTTTGCCATGGTAACTTGAAACGCTAAGAAAAGTAATAGCACACCTCCCACGACCGAGCCGGTCGTTTTGATGTAACATATGTGGGGGTGCACGCTGCGGTTTGGGCTGTATTAATGTATACGGAAGAATAAGAAGAATAAAAACTAGAAAATTCCTGAAGAAATTCTAAAAGGGGCCTGCCCCGTGGCGCAAGGTGGTGGCCGTGTGTCATATAGCAATGTGCACCACCACATCATGAGCATCTCAACCCCTCCTCAACTTGTCCTATAAACTTGCTAATAAACTGTGCATGTCACCAGTAGGTGGTGTAATGAGTGATCTTCTAAAACAGTCATTAGTGCTCTGCTGAGCTCCCAGTACCAGTGTTTAAAATTGTGTGAAAAGCCAAGCTTTTAAACAGATGTAATAGCTGCTTCCTTTTTTGTGGGGGTGGGGGGTGTACAGTAACCAAACCGATGTGTTAAACAGTGACCCACAACAAAGCACACAAAATTTGGTGTGGATCTGATGTTGCATTATGGAGATATAGTTGGTTGTAAAAATCTAGGGGGCGCTGTTTCTAAATACGAAAAAAAGCCTTTTGAGCAGTTCTTAGGTGTACAAATGTCATTTCTTTAAAGTTTTGTGAGAATCAGATATTGCGTGTTTTGCCTAAAGGAAACCATCTATAAAGGGGCGGAGCTAAAGTAATTTCAACAAATGACCACATGAATGTGCAGGCAGTGTTTGTGTGATGACACATAGAAAGTTTGGTAAGGTTGTGAACTTGTTTGTAGAAGTTATTAAGGTTTGAAATGGATGTAGGGGGCGCTGTTGCAGTTTCACCAAATGACCACATGAATGTGTAGGCAGTGTTTGTGTGATGACACATTGCAAGTTTTGTACAGTTGTGAACTTGTTTGTAGAAGTTATTAAGGTTTAAAATGGATGTAGGGGCGCTGTGGCACATTCAAGAAATGACCACATGAATGTGTAGACAGTGTTTGTGTGATGACATATATCAAATTTGGTACGGATGTGAACTTGTTTGTAAAAGTTATTAAGGTTTGAAATTGATGTAGGGGGCGCTGTTGCAGATTCACCAAATGACTACATGAATGTGTAGGCAGTGTTAGTGTGATGACACATAGCAAGTTTGGTAAGTTTGTGAACTTGTTTGTAGAAATTACAACCAAACGTAACGAGGAGGGCATTTGTGAGCAGCATTTTTTGCTAATAACGTTGCCACGGTAACACAAAACGCAAAGAAAAGTAATAGCACACCTTCCCCCGAACGAGCCGGTCGATTTGATGTAAGATTTGTGGGGGTGCACGCTGCGGTTCGGGCTGTATTAATGTATACGGAAGAATAAGAATTATAAAAATAAAGACAACAAATCCTCCGGTGGTAAGCAATAAGGGCCCTGCCTGTCAGGCAGGCCCCTTAACTAGAAAATTCCTGAAGAAATTTTAAAAGGGGCCTGCCCCGTGGCGCAAGGTGGTGGCCGTGTGTCATAGACCAGTGTGCACCACCACATCATCAGCATCTCAACCCCTCCTCAACTTGTCCTATAAGCTTGCTAATAAACTGTGCATGTCACCAATAGGTGATGTAATGAGTGATCTTCTAAAACAGTCATTAGTGCTCTGCTGAGCTCCCAGTACCTGTGTTTAAACAGATGTTATAGCTGCTTCCTTTTTGGGGGGGGTGGGGGGTGTACAGTAACCAAACCGATGTGTTAAACAGTGACCCACAACAAAGCACACAAAATTTGGTGTGGATCTGATGTTGCATTATGGAGATATAGCTGGTTTTAAAAAATCTAGGGGGGGCTGTTTCTAAATATGAAAAAAGTCCTTTTCAGCAGTTCTTAGGTGTACAAACGTCATTTCTGTGAAGTTTTGCGAGAATCAGATATTGCGTGTTTTATTTAGAGGAAACCGTCTCTAAAGGGGCGGAGCTAAAGTAATTTCAACAAATGACCACATGAATGTGTAGGCAGTGTTTGTGTGATGACACGTAGAAAGTTTGGTACGATTGTGAACTTGTTTGTAGAAGTTATTAAGGTTTGAAATTGATGTAGGGGGCGCTGTTGCAGATTCAACAAATGACCACATGAATGTGTAGGCCGTGTTTGTGTGATGACACATATCAAATTTGGTACGGTTGTGAACTTTTTTGTAGAAGTTATTAAGGTTTGAAATGGATGTAGGGGGCGCTGTGGCACATTCAAGAAATGACCACATAAATGTGTAGGCAGTGTTTGTGTGATGACACATATCAAATTTGGTACGGTTGTGAACTTTTTTGTAGAAGTTATTAAGGTTTTAATGGATGTAGGGGGCGCTGTGGCACATTCAAGAAATGACCACATGAATGTATAGGCAGTGTTTGTGTGATGACACATAGCAAATTTGGTACGGTTGTGAACTTTTTTGTAGAAGTTATTAAGGTTTGAAATTGATGTAGGGGGCGCTGTTGCAGATTTAACAAATGACCACATGAATGTGTAGGCAGTGTTTGTGTGATGACACATATCAAATTTGGTACGGTTGTGAACTTTTTTGTAGAAGTTATTAAGGTTTGAAAACGATGTAGGGGGCGCTGTTGCATATTCAACAAATGACCACATGAATGTGTCGGCAGTGTTTGTGCGATGACACATATCAAGTTTGGTACGGTTGTGAACTTGTTTGTAGAAATTACAACCAAACGTAATGAGGAGGGCGTTTGTGCGCAGCATTTTTTGCTAATAACGTTGCCATGGTAACACAAAACGCAAAGAAAAGTAATAGCACACCTTCCCCCGAACGAGCCGGTCGATTTGATGTAAGATTTGTGGGGGTGCACATTTCGGTTCAAACGTAATGAGGGGGAAGTTATTGCGCAATGTTTTGCTAACACCGTTGCCATGGTAACTCGAAACGCTAAGAAAAGTAATAGCACACCTCCCACGACCGAGCCGGTCGTTTTGATGTAAGATTTGTGGGGGTGCACACTGCGGTTCGGGCTGTATTAACGTATACGGAAGAAGAAGAAGAAGAAGAACTAGAAAATTCCTGAAGAAATTTTAAAAGGGGCCTGCCCCGTGGCGCAAGGTGGTGTCCATGTGTCATAGACCAGTGTGCACCACCACATCATCAGCATCTCAACCCCTCCTCGACTTGTCCTATAAGCTTGCTAATAAACTGTGCATGTAACCAGCAGGTGGTGTAATGAGTGATCTTCTAAAACAGTCATTAGTGCTCTGCTGAGCTCCCAGTACCGGTGTTTAAAATCGTGTGAAAAGCCAAGCTTTTAAACAGATGTTAAAGCTGCTTCCTTTTTTGGAGGGGTGAGGGGTGTACAGTAACCAAACCGATGTGTTAAACAGTGACCAACAACACAGCACAAGAAATTTGTTGTGGATCTGATGTTGCATTATGGAGATATAGCTGGTTGTAAAAATCTAGGGGGCGCTGTTTCTAAATACGAAAAAAAGCCTTTTGAGCAGTTCTTAGGTGTACAAATGTCATTTCTTTAAAGTTTTGTGAGAATCAGATATTGCGTGTTTTGCCTAAAGGAAACCATCTATAAAGGGGCGGAGCTAAAGTAATTTCAACAAATGACCACATGAATGTGCAGGCAGTGTTTGTGTGATGACACATAGAAAGTTTGGTAAGGTTGTGAACTTGTTTGTAGAAGTTATTAAGGTTTGAAATGGATGTAGGGGGCGCTGTTGCAGTTTCACCAAATGACCACATGAATGTGTAGGCAGTGTTTGTGTGATGACACATTGCAAGTTTTGTACAGTTGTGAACTTGTTTGTAGAAGTTATTAAGGTTTAAAATGGATGTAGGGGCGCTGTGGCACATTCAAGAAATGACCACATGAATGTGTAGACAGTGTTTGTGTGATGACATATATCAAATTTGGTACGGATGTGAACTTGTTTGTAAAAGTTATTAAGGTTTGAAATTGATGTAGGGGGCGCTGTTGCAGATTCACCAAATGACTACATGAATGTGTAGGCAGTGTTTGTGTGATGACACATATCAAATTTGGTACGGTTGTGAACTTGTTTGTAGAAATTACAACCAAACGTAACGAGGAGGGCATTTGTGAGCAGCATTTTTTGCTAATAACGTTGCCACGGTAACACAAAACGCAAAGAAAAGTAATAGCACACCTCCCCCGACCGAGCCGGTCGTTTTGATGTAAGATTTGTGGGGGTGCACGCTGCGGTTCGGGCTGTATTAATGTATACGGAAGAATAATAATAATAAAAATAAAGACAACAAATCCTCCGGTGGTAAGCAATAAGGGCCCTGCCTGTCAGGCAGGCCCCTTAACTAGAAAATTCCTGAAGAAATTTTAAAAGGGGCCTGCCCCGTGGCGCAAGGTGGTGGCCGTGTGTCATAGACCAGTGTGCACCACCACATCATCAGCATCTCAACCCCTCCTCAACTTGTCCTATGAGCTTGCTAATAAACTGTGCATGTCACAAGTAGGTGGTGTAATGAGTGATCTTCTAAAACAGTCATTAGTGCTCTGCTGAGCTCCCAGTACCGGTGTTTAAAATTGTGTGAAAAGCCAAGCTTTTAAACAGATGTTATAGCTGCTTCCTTTTTTGGGGGGGTGGGGGGTGTACAGTAACCAAACCGATGTGTTAAACAGTGACCCACAACAAAGCACACAAAATTTGGTGTGGATCTGATGTTGCATTATGGAGATATAGCTGGTTGTAAAAATCTAGGGGGCGCTGTTTCTAAATATGAAAAAAATCCTTTTGAGCAGTTCTTAGGTGTACAAACGTCATTTCTGTGAAGTTTTGTGAGAATCAGATATTGCGTGTTTTATTTAGAGGAAACCGTCTCTAAAGGGGCGGAGCTAAAGTAATTTCAACAAATGACCACATGAATGTGTAGGCAGTGTTTGTGTGATGACACATAGAAAGTTTGGTATGGTTGTGAACTTGTTTGTAGTAGCTATTAAGGTTTGAAATGGATATAGGGGG
>SSNS01000682.1:100634-118275 GCA_006937985.1 Aphyosemion australe | reverse complement strand
ACCGTTGCCATGGTAACTCGAAACGCTAAGAAAAGTAATAGCACACCTCCCACGACCGAGCCGGTCGTTTTGATGTAAGATTTGTGGGGGTGCACGCTGCGGTTCGGGCTGTATTAATGTATACGGAAGAATAATAATAAGAAGAAGAAGAAGAATAAAAATAAAGAGAACAAATCCTCCGGTGGAGAGCAATAAGGCCCCTGCCTGTCAGGCAGGCCCCTTAATTATAAAAATAAAGAGAACAAATCCTCCGGTGGAGAGCAATAAGGGCCCTGCCTGTCTGGCAGGCCCCTTAATAAAGAGAACAAATCCTCCGGTGGAGAGCAATAAGGCCCCTGCCTGTCAGGCAGGCCCCTTAATAAAGAGAACAAATCCTCCGGTGGAGAGCAATAAGGGCCCTGCCTGTCAGGCAGGCCCCTTAACTAGAAAATTCCTGAAGAAATTTTGAAAGGGGCCTGCCCCCTGGCGCAAAATGGTGGCCATGTGTCTTCACTGGGGCAAGCATCAGGCCAACTGGAAAAAAAGAATAACTTATGAAACACCAACTGGCATTTTAGTCAAAGCATATTTGTAGGAAATTTGCCAACCTAAAAAGTTAATTTAGTAATAACTAAGCCAAAATTTGTAAAAGTACATTTTATTCAATGGAAAAGTAGAAACAATTGTACAGTTCAACAATGACTTAAGAATGTAAATAGAATCAGGTATAATGTCAATAGTTTATGCCGTCTTTGAAAGTACAATACTTTTTACAAATGTGCTCATGTGCTGTAGGTGGATGGACTGATAGAGGACTTATTAGAAAACCATTGTACTGAATTGAACTGGTGAGACTATTTCTGGTCAGGAGAAAAAACTGAGCAACATTTCCCACTTTTAAAATCACAAATCAAGTTTTAGGTTCAGGTAAACAAAGTGTCAGTCCATTCAAAAACTGGATTTGCAGATCTTGGTTAGGAAGAGTGCTCTTGATGGTAAAGAAATGGTCACACTGCTGGTGGTGATGGTTGGAGGAACCAGTTGTCTGCTCAGCAGCTGATGGCGAGTGTTCAGAAGTCTTGCTTTTGTCACTGTGCCCTAAGGCAGCTGTGGTTTGTTGTGAAGCGTCTTGGGAGGTTGAACAATCCTAAGAAGGCAGATTACAAAGACAGGCCAATTACCACTGCAGGTGAGAAGTTTTTCCCTTTTAGGAAAAGACAGTGAAATATAGCAAATGATGAGTTTTGTTACATGTTGTCTTCTTGTTCATTGAAATATAAATAAAGTCACCGTACCTGGCCTTTTGTTCCTTTTTGATTTCTGATGCGTCTTCAGAGATGCTTGGACATGTCTCAATAGTAACTGGATCTGTCAAATAAAGGCAACAACATATTTGGTTTTAATAGCTTAACTGGAGCAAGCATCAGGAATAATTATTCTTACATGGGGTTCTTTATATGTAATAGCTTTTGATGTACAGTAGCTTTTCACTTTGGATCCACTGTCATTGTAGAAAAGAAAAAGAAACAGTACTGATATAAGTGTAAAATATCAGGACAAATAAAAGGGTAAATCAGATAAATCACTTATCTTTGTAGTTCTTTGTTGTGTCATTAGGTGTATGAAGGCAGATGTTTCTTTTATCAAACCACTGCATACTGGTAAAGAAGTAGAAATATATATTAAGTTACAATTTTACAGTGAGCAAGTTAATTACTACGAATGTATGCATATTCATAAATGACTCAACATTGTGTAGGTTGTCTTCCTCTATACAGTGGAACTGTAGGGACAGAGCAAAGACACTCAAGTTGGATAATTAACAGGGTTGGTAGTGGTTTTTTTTTGGGAAATACAAACATTTGCATTTTCAGTCCGTTTAATATCTGAAAAGGACATTAAGAAATGGTCAGGTGGCAAATAATTAGCACCTGAAATATTGTTACGGGTAAGAACAAAATATTTGTTATTGCAACTGTGTTCATTTGAGAAGATAGAGTGCTATTCTGGAGATATAAAATGAATATTTAAGTGTTGGTATTGACAGTATATGAATCATCAAGACTAAGAAATTAGAAAAATTACTTAGCTTTGTGTTTTTTGTCTGTTTCTGTGGCTTTAAGAGACTGTCTGGGTCAGAAGTGTGATGGTCCTCTTCCTGGGACCACTACACTCAGGTTGAGAAGTAGAAAGTTTTCACTGTGAGGAAGTAGTTACTAAACATTCAAGCACATTTAAAAATGACTTAGCTTTTAGCAGAGTCTTTTAGTCTATCTACTGGCAATCTGGGGAAAGAGGAAATATACTAATCAGATGCTGGTTTTAATGAGCGAATCTTTGAGGAAATAAACAGGAGTCATTTTAACTGTCAATTGTATACATTATGAATCTGTTGAATATGGGTAGGAGAAGAACTTGTCAGGTTGCAGTTTTAACAGTGACCAACACATTGATATGGGTGAAAAGAAGAGACTTATCTTTGTGATAATGTGTTCATTTTTTCAGAAATCATTGCCATTCTGGAGGGATAAACAGTTTACCTTTGATATCAAGTGCAAATGAATCTGCAATGTTAATATGGTAAAATTACTTATTTAGTGTTGTGGTGTGCTTTCTGGTTTGAAATGGTTGTCTGCTCCCACCTGGATAAGAATAAAATGTAAAAGTTGTATGTTAGTAAAGTGTGTCATCTGATATGTATGTGTATATCAATGAGATTAAGGAACTATATTCTTACCTTGAGTTCAGTAGTGTAGTGGGCAAGTGTTAAGGACAACTTCTGTAATAGAACAAAACACCAGCACATATCCAGAACATACTGAAGCCAAGCTAACTTTATTTATAAATCACTTTAAAAACAGGCAATATTGACCAAAGTGCAGAACATAAGTAATAAACAGAATAAAAAAGATAAAAATAAAAGATAAAAACACATTAAACAAGGTAAAACAGTATCATGTCAACACTCATAGTGGGTCAAAGGCTAATCTAAAGAGATGGGTCTGTAACAGTGATTTAATGCAATGCAACTCAATGCAATGATGTTTTTTTTTTTGTTTTTAAATCCCAACTTATTTGAAAGAGGTATAAAAAAACAAATTGTAATGCATTGGAGAAAATTAAGAAGAAAAAAGTATTTTCTATAGTGCCTCTCAAGATAAAAAACACTAGGCACTTCACATGAATAAAAAATTTATAAAAAAAAAAATACAAAAAATGTAAAAAGTAACAATCATGATAAAAATGTGAGGAAAGAAAAATAATAACAGGTAGTGTGTTGCTCCTGTGAAAGGCACAAGTTGGTAGGAGCAGAATAAAGGAAATGAAAATCCCTTAACTGTAAGTAGGTATCTGTATTTGCTGTATTTAAAAGTAATAAAGTTACAGCCATTACAGGATCTATACAGGTAGTCAGGCGTCAGTTTCCTTATTAGTCTTAAAATACATTCACCTTGTTACAATACATGATGACTTTTCAGCTTACTGTGATGCAAGAATACAATATGTAGGATTGTGGTAACTGTAATAGGTCTGCAATACACCTGACTTGAGACAAAACTGTGGTTGGGAGATGTAAATGTGATCAATAAGTGTACCCTTTTCTGTGGTTGGATCTGAGATGAGCTGTGTATATCCTTTAGTTTCAAATAAGTCCTTGATAGATTTCTTACCATGAGAGAGTAGGTCCTCATTGTAGTCTCCACATACAAGAATAGGCTGAATATTCATGGCATTCAGGCCATCTAGGAGGCTGTGCATGTTTTTCAAAAAAGATCCAAGGTCATAATTTGGTGGCCTGTAAACTGTGGCAATAAGGACTGCCATGGGCTTCTGCAGTTTGATAACTGTGAATTCTAGATCTGTTACATTGTGAACATATCTCCGCTCTTCTGCTTGAAGAATGCACCGGCTGTATGTGGCTACTCCACCTCCTTGTTTGGTAGAAATGTCCCCTCTGTTTGTATAGGAAATGTGTCTGTTGCGAGTAAACAGTTGATATCCTTCTAGTTGGCATGCTGATGAAAGAGAGGATCCAAACAAATGTGTCTCTGTCAGGCATAAAATATCAACCTGGGTAAGTTCATGATGATATTTTATGTCTTTGATGTGACTAACAAGACCCTCAACATTGTGGTGCACAATTGTCAATGTTGCACCTACATGATCTGGTGTAACAAAATGCAACAGTGGTCTGGTGTTCAAGAAAGATGCTTGTCTCATTGTTTCCATGGCTGCTCTGATCTTTTCATTTGCATAGATCTTCTTTTCATCAAAGTCAATGATTCTGAGTCCTTCCAGAGAAGTTGTGCGACTCAGAGCAACATATGCCATCCCAGGTTCAAAGATTCGTTTGAGAGAAACAACCGCAGACTTCATTGTCATTCCTTGCACTTTGTGGGCTGTGCATCCAAATGCCAGCTTCATTGGAAACTGGTGTCGGACTACTCCTTTTACAAACAGATGTTCCTCAGATCTTTCAATGTACACAAAGTCTTGTGGTTTTCCTCTCATTTTCTTTGTTCGCCCAGCTGTGGCATTGTCCAATGTCAGTCCAATTAATTTGACTCTTGTGTTATTGTCTTTGGTGGTGGTCACGATGTCTGAAATTGTTCCAAAGGTTCCATTGACAAGACCATCCTCAACATCCAGGTTTCTTATCAGCATGATTCGAACACCAAGTCCAACTTGGATGTTGTCAGGCAAGTCTTGTTTATTGCCCCTGATGATACTGGCCATTATTGTCATGTTTCCTGTTTTGCGATCCTTTCTGTAATCTTCTGCACATACATCCACAATTGGTGAGCTTAATGAAGCCACAATTGCAGCGTTATGACTTGCTACTTGTTTGTTTGTTGCAAAAATGTGTAGGGCATCCTTTGGACAATCCTGGACTCCAACAACTGCCTGCATCAAGAGATTTCTGTCATCATCATGTAGTGCATCTGCCTTGGTTTTGATTCGAATCTTGTTCAGGAGTTCTGCAAACACTCGATCGTCCTTCTGTCGCATGATCTCAGTTAGATTGACCATTTGAAAGTGCTCAGCCCAGAGATCAAAAACACCGTTTTCATAGACACAAAGAGGGTTTGCGCCTCCGAGGGGCGGCAACTGGTAGAAATCTCCTACAACCAAGACAGACACCCCACCAAATGGCATGTTGTTTCCTTTTATTTGTTGAAATCGCCAGTGAACATATGCAAATAAGTCTTTTGAGACCATAGAAATTTCATCAATAATGAGGATTTCTGCATTTGAAAGTACTGCTCTAAGTTCATCCAGTGCATTTCCAAGTCCTTTGTAGGGTGGTTTCAAACTTTTTGGCAGCTTCAAGAGTGAGTGTAAGGTCTTCCCAGAAATATTGTAAGCTGCTGTACCAGTAAAGGCTGTGAGAAGCACTGTAGGTTGAGACATGTCACCAATATCACAAAATCGAGGGAGCTGTCGCAGGATTTTTGAAGCTTCCTGATAAACACATTTAATGACATGTGATTTACCACAGCCGGCTCCTCCAGTGAGGAAATAAAAGAAGGGGTTAGGATTATAACCCCAGACACGTTGCAGGCACCAGTTACGAATAGCATAAAAAACAGATGACTGTGTCTCATTGAGATTTTGGTACATTGCTCTAACAAAGTCAGGGCTCAGTTTTGGGACATCAATTGCTGGCATGGCTCCACTGTTTTCATCAATTTGGTAATCTGGAACTGGGTCTTGTTCTTCTTCATCTTGCTGAAGTGGTTCTCGTGCAGCGATGCACTCCAAACGATCTAGTTCAACTTCAGGTGCAAAGGTGTTCCATGCATTTAAAACCGGTCCTCGTTTCTGCATTTCTTCCATTATTTTGTCAATATTTTAACCCTTTCCTTCATATCGCATTGTGTTCAAGTCTACATACCATTTTACTGGATGTTTGTCCTTGAGTCCATTTTTGTAGAAGGCTTCATATGTTGGAAATTCTACATTTAGCAGGTCTTCGTCTCTTCTGTGTGGCAAATACAACTTCAAAAGTCGCCTGTAAAACTTTTCTGGTTGTTTCTTTTCAGAGAAACGAGTAAACCTAATGACAGCAGGTTTTCCCCTAGTTCTCTTTTGAATGAATCCTGCATTATTCAGGAGAGGAATGGCATTTGGGCCTTCAATTTGGCATCCATAGAGGACCCTGTATTCTGATGCAAATTCAGCCAAGGACATATATTCAAATTCCTGTGTTTGTGGTCGGTTGAGATATTTTTCTGGCAGTCCTGACATCCAGACATTCTCTTCTTCGGGATTCATGGTCTTTAATTTGCTCATTGGAAGGCTTAGTTTTATGCCATCCTGTTCAGTCTGGATGAAAATCACATTTCGTGAGCACTTTTTAAGAGGTAAGCTGCATGTTCGGGCTACAGATTCTTGGGCACTCACCTCCCTGTGTTTCGAGTAAGCCTGCATGATTTTCTTCATGTGCCCTTTTTCATCAACGTCACACGTCTTAAGGTCCTCAATGACTGTGTTCAGCAACTGTGTCATTTCATGCTCTGGTTTTGCCAAGTAAGACATCATATATTCAATGCAGCTAAACTCATCAAGTACATACTGAATGTCCATGTTTGCATTCCATGCTCGCAAGAGACTAGGATTGTATGCATTCACCCAGCAGTCTTTGGGATCACGTTTCATCATGACAACCATCCCAGAAGTTAGAGCATCAACATAATCATGGTATTCCACTTGGGTCATCTTACAAGCATGAAGCAAGTCAGGCAAATTGATAAATGCTGCTTTTTCATCTGTAAGTAAATCCCTCATTGGTTTTAGCTTTCTTTTAGCCTCCTTTTGTAGGTTCGAAACAAATGTGAACTTGGAATCTCTAGAGTTTTTTCCTTTGGGTTGTTCCTCACATTTCTTTTCCTCTTCGTCTCCATCAACATTCACATCCATAGAGTCAGGATCCATCATGGGTGGAGTGGTTATTGTGGTGCTCTCCATGGGTAGTTTGGGAAATCCAAATCTGCATTCTACATGTCCTTTCCTGCAGGATTTTGAGTGTTTCTTGCTATGCATTTGAACCTCGCTAACAATTTTGTACAGTTCGGGATCAATTTTTTCATCAGGCAGCTGGCATGATATATAGCGATCAATGAAATTGACAACATTGTCATAATCCTCAAAATCTTTTAATTCAGGGGCATCTTTAACATATACCAGCATGTGAATGTGAGGGGATCCTCTGGCTTGGAATTCCACTCAATAGAAATAATCTTCAACTGGGCCAATGGGCTGTGCAGGTGACAGGATGAGGTCAGTCATAAGAGCGTCCACTCTTTTCTCAAACATACGCATGACTGTGACTGGATTGCTCCGAAGTATATCGCACTTGGCATTCCAGTCGAGTTTTGAAAAGTCTCCTTGTTGTCCTTGCTGCGCTTTGAGGACCTCGATGATCTCTGGCCACCTCATTTCCGCGGCGGAGAAAGTCAAAAAAAAAGTGGGTTTACCCAGTTGTCTCACCATGGCGTGAAGATCACGAAGGCCTTTTTCCCAGTATGCTGGTGAGCCTCTCAGTGGCTGCATGAAGCGAGTGGCCTCTTTGTATTGGATCAGTCTCTCCACTTCATGTTTATCTTGTAACATTTTACTGGAAATGTTGCGTCCGTCTTTGGTTGTTTTTTTGCCTTTGCGCATCTGAATTGACATGCTGTTGGTGGCAATGTGGGTTTCAGTGACAAACTGGGCAAAGAAAAGATAACTGTGGTCCTTCGCAAACCTAGTATCCACAGAAAAAAGCCTTGCATTGAAATACATGCTTGGGGACAACAGAACTGTTCTGGCTTCATCTAGTGTGTTGGTGCCGGTTGGGAACTGCACTGGAAAGGCTTGGGCTTCTAGTCTTGGTACACTGAAGGAAATGGGTCGGTTACCTTGAGCAGGAGCTACGCTGAATATTCCTTCTCCATAGGACAGAACTTCCTGTGCCATGTCAGGTGGCTGCATGCAAGTGTCCAGGACAAGATCAGGTAGAAGTGCCTGCTGTTCCTCTCCAATGTGACTGGGTTCCTCTTCTATCACAGCTTCTGTATCACATCCCTGGTCTTGAATGTTTGCCTCTTCAGGTGCCTGTAGAATATCTTCATCAAGTTCATCACATGTAGCATTTTCATTTACCTTTACATCTCTGTAGTCTGGATGAATGGCGATGAGTTTAGCAAGTCCCGCTAGGACGTTGTTCATATTGACAGTGTGGAAGTACTGGTATCCTTTGTAATTGATTTTCCTCTTAAGCTTTACCTTCAAGAGCTGAGCATTTGTGCTGGGCCTTGGAAGACTGTTAACAATAGTTTCCATGTCAGAAGGTACACACACAACAGCTCCATGTACTGCTCTTTGTTGTCCTTTGGGTAGTGCAACAATCTTGGCAAAGGGTAGAATCTTTGCAATCAATTGCCTTTCGAGTACATTCAGTTCAGCAAGTTCTGGAGGGATTGGTGGTAGCTGCAGGTTATTTGCTGCAGCAAGTGGTGGCATCCTTCCCTTGTTCAGGTGGTTGTCACAAGTGTAGCAGATCCACTCCTGCATCCTCTCTTTAGGTACAGAACATAGAGCTGTGCAATCAGGTCCACAAATGTGAACATACATACCTGTGAGGCAATTAGATACCACCTGCAGATTTTTGCCAAGTTTATCTCTGTTACAATGCTTAACTTGACTTGGGAAAAGAGCTCTGTGACACACTGTGCAGATATAGGTTGGTCCACATGCAATCTTCTCCTTAAAGTTAGATATTGCAGCTTTCATTTCTTCACTGATCAAAGGCTGTGGCGTAGGAGGAAAAACTAAATTTCTTCTGTATTTCCTCCTGATTCGCAGTGCACAATGAAACTTGTGTTTATTAGTTTTTGATCGAGTGAGTTTCATGTTGGCAACCCTTTTTGTATTCTGCTGGATCCTGAAAACTTTCTTGGTGTGATACTTTTCTTTCATATAATTTCTCATGAATTTTACATGTCTAGCTTTTATGATGGGGTCATCAAATTTTTCCTTCATGAGTGTTTGACGTCTGGCTTTATATGTTGGATCAAAGGTGTACTTGTCCCTCATAAGTTTGCTATGTCTGGCTTTAAAAGTAGGTTTATTGTATCGTTTCTTCTGATAGTCCTTTTTCTTTTCATGGTAGAGAGGCTCACCCTTGTATCGTTTCTTGTGATAGTCCTTTTGCTTTTCCTGGTAGAGAGGGTCATCTTTGTAGCGGTTCTTTTGATAGTCCTTTTGTTTTTCCTGGAACAAAGGTTCATTCTTGTATCTGTAGACCATTTGTTCCTTCTTAAGTTTTTGTTTAAGAAGGTATGTTGTTTTAAGTGCATCCAGTTTTTTCAATCTGAAATCTGTACATTTTTCATACATTTCTCTTTCAGATTCATTTCTTGAGATGTTGTGAAGTGAATATTTTCTAAGCTGTGATTGGATCTTCTGCTTTATTTTATGTCTTCTTGCTTTAGATATTTTGGAAAGATCTGGTAGTGGTGCGTTTCTTTCATGCACTTCAATTTCAACATCACTGAGTGACGCAATAGATTCCACTTCATCTGAACTGCTGTCTTGCACAAAATCAGTTGCTTCCACTTGCACTTCATGTGAGGGTTCTGGAGGAATACTCACCAAGTCCAAGTCTCTCGGAGGGGTATCACCACTGCGATCACTAACAAAAGTGACTGGCACAAACTCGTAGGTGGCAGTGGGGCTGCGGTTTCTAAAGAGTTTGCACATGTGCTGAGCTAAATTTGCCAAGTTGCTGAATGTCATCATAATTGCAGTTCCTTTATGATGGGGCAGGCCAGTTGAAGATCTGGAATGTGAATCAAACAGCCCGTACCTACCTGATCTGTCCAGGAAAACTGCATAGCACTCAGGAGTGACAAGAATGAAAGCATGGCTTACACTTTCTGATAGGCACTCAAGTTGTTCAGAAAGGGGCAACCCCATTTGTCTATGAGGACTGTTTGTTTGACTTGTTATATGACCAGCTCTTATATCCCCCTTTACCACAGTGTACAAGTTTTTGTTAGTCAGTACGTGCATTGGCATCTCTTCAGCTGTAAAGTGGTGGCTAACGAACATGTTGTCATGCACAAGCTGTCGTTTTGTACCAACATAGAGTGCATTTCCTTGTTTCAGAACTCTGTCAAGTGACAATCTGTTAAACTGCACCCCCTCACTGTGATATGCCAAAAAGGTCAAAGCCATACACGTGCATTGGTGATTACGTGAGTAAGAGCTGTACCTGCGGTCAGCCTGGGAATGTGATGCTCTCACTCACAGAACAGGACTGTCCAGCTCCTTTCTTGGGACCCTTCGTGGCATGCGAGGTTTTGTCCTGGCATTGTCAGTCAGTGTTCCTTCCACCTAAAAGAAGTTATGAGAATGTTAAATAAAAACATAAATAGCAGCTATAGTATGTGAATAGTAAAACTTTGAATGTGATTCAATGAGTCCAACAATAATTTCTAATAGTTACAAGCGCATGTAATTTGTGATTATGTTACACAGAGGGGAAACAATTTACTGTGGTTCTATGACATGAAAGCATTTAAAAGCACATGAAAAACATCACACCTGATGCTCACGTGTTCTTTTCTTGGAGGGAAGGGGTCTCCGGTGCTGTTGTGTGGTTGACTTCTAAGAAATGAAAAAGCAAAACAGAAGATTTGGTAAAAAATTGCAGTTGTGTGTCACACATAATTAACAAGGGTGAACCACAAGTTACCTTCTTGACCTCTGTAGCAGTTGTGGAGTCCAAAGTGTTGTGATCACCTCCAGGAGAAATCTTTTCCATCCCCTCCAGCACAGACGAGCTGAACCAGATAGGATTGCACTGAATGGAGGACTCCAGCAAGTCTCCCTGCCAGAAAGACAAAAAGACGGGAATAAAATCAGATACAAAAATCAAAGCTATTTCACTATTTGAGTTTATGTTGAAATGAAACATACTTGCTGGTCAACCACCCTCCTGTTCGACTTTGGGATAGGTGCGTCACCCTGGAGTTGATGCTTCATATGTAAATTATGTAAAACACATTATTATTAAACAGTATAAATGCGATCTACAGTGCAAACAATACATTCAATAAGAAAACCACACAAAGTTGCATCTTTACCGTCTGAGGGGAGAAATGCTCAATAGGTGGAGGGGAAGGACATGGTGACAAAGGCTTGTGGGACATGGGAGCCTTCAGTGACATCACCTCCAGTTGAGAAAAGGCAGCATCCCACAGCAACTGAGCAAGGATCTCCATCCCTGCATCGTCACTGAGATGGATCTGCAGAACATGACACATTATCATGAGTAATCATTTACAGTAAGCTTTCATTAACATATTTACAGCAGTGTTTCCGTGTTCCACTTACTCCATCTTTGCCCCACAGATCAAGCTGTGTCAGGGGGAAGAGGTCAGCTACAGGGAGGTAGCGAACACCTAGAAAAAAAATAAGTGAACAGATTTATATCCCGATGGCAGCCAGCATAAAGTAGTTTAACTGCATTTGTAAAAAAAGTAAACACGGCTGTCAAGGGAAGACTGATACAAAATATTTATGAGGTCAAATGTCAACATGTTTCGCTGTTTTGGGAAATAGTCTGAGTCACACAAAGAAATAAGAAATATATAAGAAATTTGAAAATCACTACCTTTATCAGATTAGTCTTGTAAGGTCAAAGTTACCTTATAATTTAACATGAATGAATGAAAATAAATGTATAATGTTAGTTTTCATACATACCCCTCTGTGCTGCCACACGGTCGTACTCCTGACGCAGCAGATCCTGGAGGGCAGTGTCAATGTTGAGCCGTGGAGGGAAGTCTAGCACAACCACCTGTATGTTAAATTGTAAAGAGCCACATTTAACCTCTGGTTTCAAACAAGTTAGTGTCTTATTATTTTTTGTCAAGAAAAATGACAAATTAGAATTAGGGATGCTAAATTAATCACAATTACAATCTGGATTTGGAACGATTATGAAAACATAAACTTACAAACTGAACTTACATTAGGCCAGCGGTTGCAGACGGTGCTCAGCAGCCTGTGGAACTCTGCCCCAGCCTCAAAGATGGTCCGGCTCGCAGTGAGATTGTTGCTGGGTGCCAGAAGACAGACTACGTCAGGGGTCTGTGGTAGAACTGTCTCCAGCACCTCACGCCTCAACTCTGCTGCAGAGGCCCCAGGCATGGCCATGACGGCAAAGGAAAATGTGCTCTCCGGCATTAACACCAAGCCATCAGCGATTGATCGCAGATGAGAGTCACCAACCAATAGAGCAAACTGCAAAGATGAAAGGAAGAAGTGAATGATTGAAGTTATCAGAATGTGGTCACTGTGACATTTGTGTTTAAATTGTAGAACTAAATTTACCTTCTTCCCTGGGGCCTCTTCCGGTATGACCAACTTGTGGCTGCGTCCTGTCACAAGGGAGATAGGCCACTGATTCACGCGATGACGGTACCCCGTTCCTTGCCCTAGGAGACAGACATACACAAACACCAAAACTAAACTTTCAAGACTTAGGAAAGTTGACAACAGCCAGATATAACTGTTAGCTACATACGTGAGCAGGAAGGAGAGGTGGTCTGCAGCCTGGGCCTCTGATGACACAAACAACACCAGTTTAGACAACTGAGCAATGCTAATTAAATCAACATTATTGAGAAGTTATATAAAAACAGACATACCTTCTGCAGTGGAGAATCCATCAGACTCATTGCCAAGGTTGTTGGCGGACTTTGTGGCTGAAAGACAAGAAGTTATAATGGTGACATAATGTCAAATTTAAATTAACCGCAGTGGTTATAATTCCAAAGATAATAAAACTCAAAGATAACAAAAATCAATAAACTGACATACCTGGTCGGTCACACCAGGTGTGCATATCTGAGGGATGTGCGTATCCAGCTTCTTCCATCTCGCCTTGGCTGCCTCAGATCTCTTTCCGCGACGCGGCATCCTCTATCCAAGCCTGTAAAAACAGCAGGTCTACTCCAAGCCCCTGCCGGATGATCGAGCTTCTCACCTTATCTCTAAGGGAGTGCCCAGACACACTGTAGAGAAAACTCAGTTTGGCATCTCATTCTTTCATTCACTACCCAAAGCTCATGACCGTAGATGAGGGTAGGAATGTAGATTGACCAGTAAAAATCAAGAGCTTCACATTCCGGCTCAGCTCTCTCTTCAACCCCGACAGACTAGTACAACACCTGCATCACTATGGACACAGAACCAATCTGTTTATCGATCTCACGCTCCATCTTTCCCTCATTTGTGAACAAGACCTCGAGATGTTTAAACTCCTCCACTTGGGGCAGGACCTCGTCCCTGACCTGGAGAAGGCATTCACTCCTTTTCCGACTCAAGACTATGATGTCGGATTTAAAAGAGCTGATTCTCATCCCAGCTGCTTCACACTTGGCTGGTAACCGCTCCAGCTATAGCTGGAGATCACGTTCTGATGAAGCCAACAGGACCACATCATCTGCAAAAAGCAAAGACCTGATCCTTAGTCCACCAAAATCCCCTCACCACCTTGGCTGCACCTAGAAATCCTGTCCATAAAAGTTATGAACAGAATCGGTGACAAAGGGCAGCCTTGGCGGAGTCCAACTCTCACTGGGAATGAGTCCGACTTACTGCCGGCAATGCGGACCAAGCTCTGACACTGGTCATACAGGGACCTAACAGCCCGTATCAAGGGGCCTGGTACCCCATAGTCCCAGAGTACCCCCCACAGGGCTCCCCGAGGGACACAGTCGAATGTCTTCCCCAAGTTCATAAAACACATGTAGGTTGGTTTGGCAAATTCATACCCACCTTCTAGGACCCTACATTGTTAATGGTATATAGCTGATCCAGTGTTCCATGTCCTGGATGAAAATTGCTCCTCCAGAACCCGAGGTTCAACTATCCAACGGACCCTCCTTCCCAGAACCCCTGAATAGACCTTACCAGGGAGGCTCAGAAGTGTGATCCCCCTGTAGTTGGAACACACACAACAGTCTCCCTTTTTAAATAGGGGGATCACCACCATGGTCTGCCAATTCAGCTGAACTGCCTCCATGTGTCCACGCAATATTGCAGAGCTGCGTCAACCAAAACAACCCCACAACATTCAGTGCCTTCAGAAAATCCAGGGAATCTCATCCACCCCCAGGGCACTGCCACCAAGGAGCTTTTTGATCTCCTCTGTGAGGCAGACCCAAAGTTCCCAGACTTTGGTTCCTCACTGGAAGACGTGCCGGTGGGATTTAGGAGGTCTTCGAATTATTCCACCCCCCGATCCACAATGTCCTGAGTCAAGATCAGCAGCACACCATGCCATTGGTAGAGCACCGCCTTCCCCTCCTGAGACATCAGATGGTGGACCAGAATCACCTAAAAGTCATACAGAAGTCTTTTTGCATGGCCTGATTGAACTCCTCCAATGGGGGCAAGGAACATGGCCCACTTGGCTCAACGTCCCCCGCTTCCCCCAGGACACGTTGAAAGTTCTGTCAGAGTTGGAAATTCTGACAGGAGACTCCGCCAGACATTTCAAACAGACCCTCACAATGCATTTGAGCTTGCAAGGTCTGACCGTCATCCTCCCTCGCAATCAAACCNCACAAACTGGGAAAACAGGTTATCTCCGCCCAACATGGTTGGAGAGCAGAGTAGCAGAAACAATGAAATTCAACAGATAATGAATAACAGCCTCATTAAATATGTACTTTAGTTGTGAAATGGTGAGAAGGGGTGTGTATGTGGAGGCGGTGCAGAGTGTGTGTGTGTATATATAATGTGGGTATGAATGTATAGATGTGTTAATATCTAAGAGTGATATGTCTGTATCAGTCTTAAGCAAGTAGTAATATGTGTGGTGGCGATTAAATCAGCAGGTCAGAAGCACAGCAAAAATCTCTGGATTGCAGAAGTCTCACAAGCAGATGGCTGTAGGGAGAAGCAGAACAAATGAGTTTCAGAATGTGAATATACAATTAGTAAACAGAGCAAAGACAACAGTCTCCTCATAAGCTAGCAGAATGTAGACGATTAAAAACCAGGTGTGTTGAAACAATAGGTCGAATCACCGAAACTGGCCCCTTGGAGTTAGCAAAGCAGACAATGGGTGTTTTCCTATTGCAAGGAACCTCGCCTTCATGTGCTAGCAAGGCATCTGTGCTCCATCTGTTAGCCGTTTAGCTAATTTGCCAAGGATACACGGGAGTTGCCTTGTTGCTTTCTCTTGGTCAACACTTTCCCAGAATACAGCGCGGTATTTTCAAACAGATGTGACCAGGAGGCGGAAGCAGCTACTTTGGGGGAAAATTTCCAGTGTAAATGTAATTTAAATGTGATGGGTGGCAAGTCTGTTTTTGACCGAGGTAGGACAATTGGTGAGCACATGGAAGCGTAAACCTCGACGCTTACATGTAAACAATGAGATAAGCAGCAAAAAAAATAATTGGACTACAACGACAATTGCTCATAAACAAACACAGACATTAATAAGCAAACTTTTCGAGTGAACACTGAACCAAGCCCCTCAGCTACGTTTACATGTAAACAATCATATAAGCACCAAAAATAACTATTGATAACAGAGAGAGTTAGGTTGAGTCAGTACATGGCTATGTTAGCTAACTTCTAATAACAGGGAGAGCGAAAAAACGTTCCATATCGATAATTGCTCATAAACAGAAACACATACATGAATAAGCAAATGTTTGTAATAAACACCGAAGCACGCCCCTCGGCTGCTAATACACAAACTTAAACAGTATTAATCAAACAATAGGTATAAACACCGAACAAGACCACTCGGAGTTAGTTTAACAATTTCTCCAACGAGGTGACCGCTTAGCTTTCACGCTAGTTAAGCAAACAACTGGTGAGCACATGGAAGCGGACACCTCTAAGCAACAATTGAGTGAGCGCATGGAAGCGGACCCCTTTACGTTTACATGTAAACAGCGATATAAGCACCACAAACACCTTGTAATAACAGAGAGAGAGATAAATGTCGAGCAAGACCCCTCGAAGTTAGCTAAACAAACAATTTCTCAAACACAATAGCGAAACGTCGAAACCTGCGCGGTGGCCCCTGACTACTCGGAGTTAGCTAAACAAACAATTTCTCAAACACAATAGCGAAACGTCGAAACCTGCGCGGTGGCCCCTGACTACTCGGAGTTAGCTAAACAAACAATTTCTCATAAAAACAGTAGTGGAAAGTCTACACCAAATAGGTGATCGCTGAGCTTCAATGCTAGTTAAGCAAACAATTGAGTGAGCGAATGGAAGCGTACCCCTTTACGTTTACATATAAACAGCTATATAAGCACCAAAATAGCTTGTAATAACAAAGAGAGATAGGTGCACAGTCTGTTCATGGTTACGTTAGCTAAGCAAACACACAAACAAACCCAGATATTAGCTTCAACATCAGCTCATAAACAGACCCTAAAGAGACAGAAAAAGGTCCTACCTTGACTGGCGCGCAGATGGAGATGGTGGACGTGTTGGAGAAGGCTTTATAGAAGGTGTGTTCAGCGCAACCAACGCAAACGTCACGTGACCACATCGGCAGCCAAAACATGATGACGTAATCACCAAATAGTATCGGCTTGTCGCGCTGTTCGTGGACGAACGTCCTTACTTACCACGGTGGCCATCTTACTAGCGACAACTGCCCTTTCATAACATGTTGCGGCCATCTTACTAGCGAAAGCTGCCTCCTTTCATAAGATGTTTGTAGAAGTTATTAAAGTTTGAAATGGATGTAGGGGGCGCTGTGGTAGAGTCAATTGGACCACATGAATGTGTAGGCAGTGTTTGTGTGATGACACATAGCAAATTTGGTACGGTTGTGAACTTGTTTGTAGAAGTTATTACGGTTTGAAATTGATGTAGGGGGCGCTGTGGCAGTTTCACCAAATGACCACATGAATGTGTAGGCAGTGTTAGTGTGATGACACATATGAAATTTGGTACCGTTGTGACCTTGTTTGTAGAAGTTATTAAGGTTTGAAATGGATGTAGGGGGCGCTGTGGCACATTCAACAAATGACCACATGAATGTGTAGACAGTGTTTGTGTGATGACACGTATCAAATTTGGTACAGTTGTGACCTTGTTTGTAGAAGTTATTAAAGTTTGAAATGGATGTAGGGGGCGCTGTTGCAGAATCAAGAAATAACCACATGAATGTGTAGGCAGTGTTAGTGTGATGACACGTATCAAATTTGGTACAGTTGTGACCTTGTTTGTAGAAGTTATTAAAGTTTGAAATGGATGTAGGGGGTGCTGTTGCAGATTCAAGAAATGACCACATGAATGTGTAGACAGTGTTAGTGTGATGACACAAATCAAATTTGGTACCGTTGTGACCTTGTTTGTAGAAGTTATTAAAGTTTGAAATAGATGTAGGGGGCGCTGTTGCAGATTCAAGAAATGACCACATGAATGTGTAGGCAGTGTTAGTGTGATGACACATATCAAATTTGGTACCGTTGTGACTTTGTTTGTAGAAGTTATTAAAGTTTGATGTTTAATTGTATTGAGGGGGAAGTTTTTGCACAGTTTTTTGCTAATACCGTTGCCATGGTAACTCGAAACGCTAAGAAAAGTAATAGCACACCTCCCACGGCCGAGCCGGTCGTTT
>SSNS01000682.1:62796-89442 GCA_006937985.1 Aphyosemion australe | reverse complement strand
AAGAATTATAAAAACTAGAAAATTCCTGAAGAAATTTTAAAAGGGGCCTGCCCCGTGGCGCAAGGTGGTGGCCATGTGTCATAGACCAATGTGCACCACCACATCATCAGCATCTCAACCCCTCCTGAACGTGTTCTATAAGCTTGCTAATAAACTGTGCATGTCACCAGTAGGTGGTGTAATGAGTGATCTTCTAAAACAGTCATTAGTGCTCTGCTGAGCTCCCAGTACCGGTGTTTAAAATTGTGTGAAAATTCAAGCTTTTAAACAGATGTTATAGCTGCTTACTTTTTTGGGGGGTGTGGGGGGTGTACAGTAACCAAACCGATGTGTTAAACAGTGACCCACAACAAAGCACACAAAATTTGGTGTGGATCTGATGTTGCATTATGGAGATATAGCTGGTTGTAAAAATCTAGGGGGCGCTGTTTCTAAATACGAAAAAAATCTATTTGAGCAGTTCTTAGGTGTACAGATGTCATTTATGTGAAGTTTTGTGAGAATCAGATATTGCGTGTTTTATTTAGAGGAAATCGTCTCTAAAGGGGCGGAGCTAAATTAATTTCAACAAATGACCACATGAATGTGTAGGCAGTGTTTGTGTGATGACACATATCAAGTTTGGTACAGTTGTGAACTTGTTTGTAGAAGTTATTAAGGTTTAAAATGGATGTAGGGGGCGCTGTGGCACATTCAAGAAATGACCACATGAATGTGTAGGCAGTGTTTGTGTGATGACACATAGCAAATTTGGTACGGATGTGAACTTGTTTGTAGAAGGTATTAAGGTTTGAAAATGATGTAGGGGGCGCTGTGGCACATTCAACAAATGACCACATGAATGTGTAGGTAGTGTTTGTGTGATGACACATAGCAAGTTTGGTACAGTTGTGAACTTGTTTGTAGAAATTACAACCAAACGTAACGAGGAGGGCGTTTGTGCGCAGCATTTTTTGCTAATCCCGTTGCCATTGTAACTCGAAACGCTAAGAAAAGTAATAGCACACCTCCCACGACCGAGCCGGTCGTTTTGATGTAAGATATGTGGGGGTGCACGCTGCGGTTCGGGCTGTATTAACGTATACGGAAGAATAATAAGAAGAATAAAAATAAAGAGAACAAATCCTCCGGTGGAGAGCAATAAGGGCCCTGCCTGTCAGGCAGGCCCCTTAATAAAGACAACAAATCCTCCGGTGGAGAGCAATAAGGGCCCTGCCTGTCTGGCAGGCCCCTTAATAAAGAGAACAAATCCTCCGGTGGAGAGCAATAAGGCCCCTGCCTGTCAGGCAGGCCCCTTAATAAAGAGAACAAATCCTCCGGTGGAGAGCAATAAGGGCCCTGCCTGTCTGGCAGGCCCCTTAATCAGTGATTTTCCAGACGGGTGAGCAGCTTTTCCACAGATGAACTGATCTGACACGTTTAACAAACACACGTAGATCTTGGGTTTCCATACTCATTTTAAAGTGGATGTAAAAGCTGCTCAGCTCCTATATGGAAACCTAAAGCACCGCGAATCACAGCCACGGGTAAACAGAGCACGACAGGTTATGAAATAAGTTGTACCGTAAATCCTCTAATACAGGCCCGGGCCTTTATTTACTCAAGCGCATCCTGGTTCAGGCCTTTATTGGAAGGAGGCCAGAATTAGAGGCAGGCCTATATTTCAATTTGAGCAAAATGAACTACCAGTAGAATGAATAAAAACAAGATTTTGTGTCTATTTGAGTGGTGACTGAAGTCTCACGTGCAAATCAAAAGTGATGATTGGTGGGATTCACTCACGTGAACCTGCCGCCGCGCTGAAATCAAACAGTGGACAGGAAGTGTTTTGCTCTACTATAAAACACAGCGTGACGGATGAAAGTGAGTGTTCTAAACGAGCTGGCACAGACACGATATCTTCCTTTAGGTTATGACTCATTTAATTTTAAAAGTTGGACTTTTCATACACGCTGGAGGATTTACCCAACGCTGAAGCGATCGACACAACAAACTATCTCGTGTGGAAAATCTCATGTTACACTGCAAACCAAAAGCCTTTTATGAGTCTGAAAGCCTACAACTATTTTATTTCAGGTTGGTTAACAGTTTAGAGATCCGGAGAAGCTTTAAATGACCGTTGTCTTGTTTATGCTCGTGAGATGTGCTATTTTAGTTACGTAATTAACTCGTAATGATAGCTAATGCTAACGGTGAGTACGTGCTAGGATCTACTTATAACTAACGTTTTATGCCTTTTTAAATCCACATTCCTGGTACATTTGTTTGATTTTATTAAGGTATTAATGCCACGCTACAACACTGAGCTAACTGCTAAAAACATTAGCACTCTAAAAGCTACTTGCGGACCGCAAATAGCTTTTAGAGTGCTAATGTTTTTAGCAGTTAGCTCAGTGTTGTAACGTGGCAGGTAAACAGCTTGCAATTTGCGGTGAGGACACGTGAAAACAGTATCAAACTATTTACCTGCCACGTTACAACACTGAGCTAACTGCTAAAAACATTAGCACTCTAAAAGCTACTTGCGGACCGCAAATAGCTTTTAGAGTGCTAATGTTTTTAGCAGTTAGCTCAGTGTTGTAACGTGGCAGATAAACAGCTTGCAATTTGCGGTGAGGACACGTGAAAACAGTATCAAACTATTTTCCTGCCACGTTACAACACTGAGCTAACTGCTAAAAACATTAGCACTCTAAAAGCTATTTGCGGGGAGGACACATGAAAACAGTATCAAACTGTTTACCTGCTGTTTATGTAGCTGCGTTTCTAAATAACTGTTCAATAAAACACCATAAAAACCTTTAGTAAGCCCTTACCTGTGATGAAGTGATCACTGCAAACTAGCATTTTCCTTCTGTTTCTGCTCATCCTGCAGCCGGAGATAATGATCCACTAGTCCGCTGTTACCGTAAAACTTGGTATACGTGCGCCTCGAAAAATCGAGTGAGGGCTCACTTTACCGTCGATCTCAGAAAAATAAACACACACACACACACTGTTTCTAATAGTAGCCCCGGCCACTATTAGAGACCGACCTTTATTTACCCCCGCTGACAGCGAGACCGGCTAATATAGGAGACCCGGCCGGTAATGGAATACAGGCCAATATTAGAGGATTTACGGTATTCAGTTTTTCATTCAAATGTGGGCAAAACTGCACAAAATGAGAAAATGTACAAAATGTATAAAGGTATCGTGTGAATGAAAACTTTCATTCTGAAAGGCACGAGCAGCACCCCTAACCCTAATACCTGAAAGTTCGGCGGTTACAGAGTGATGCTGTGTGTTTCTGCAGCAGCCTGGTTACTTAATGCAACAGCAGCGAAGGCGTCTCTCGACATAGACCAGAGCGAGGCGCACACCGTCTTTATGTATTCCAGACTCCTCCCAAAAAAGTAAGGAAACATTCAGTCAGTTGTTTGTCCTCTTTAACAATTTGAAGATTGTGCATTGAATATCCAAGGTTATAGGACATATAGGAAGGACAGAGATACACATGATGGAGTTGCTGATTTTATTTTAGAGCACACACCAGTTAAAATAAGAGTGGACTTAATGATAAATGAGATTGAAGCACTATGGCTTGAAGGTCACATCTCTCATTTGAAACCACTGCTGGCTTGTTGTTGTTACAGGCCACCAAATGCAAATTCGGTCTATTTGGATAGTATATGCACAATGATAGATCATGTATGTGACCATGCAAATGAAATAAATGGGGTTTCATTTATATGCTGATGATTGTCAGCTATATCTGCCAATCCAACAGGGGATAGGACATAACATTCAGACTCTGCAGCACTGTCTAGCTGAGATGGCGGCTAACTACCTCAGTCTGAATGAGAAAAAAACAGAGGTGGTCGTGTTCACTCCTAGGGACCGTCACCACCATGGTGTGGACCTTTCATCCTTGGCCCCAGTTGAAAGGACAGTGGTTACAGATCTGGGGGTAAAACTGGATTCTGCACTAAAGATGGATGCTCAAATAAATGCAGTTTTCAAGTCCTGCTTTTTTCAACTTCGGCGTCTGTCTTCAATTAGGCCATTACTCTCCAAGAAGGATCTGGTGACTGTCACAAAGGCTTTTGTTTTGTCGCGAGTTGACTGTTGTAATGCCCTGTATGCTGGAATGGGTCAGTCCACGCTTTCGCGGCTGCAGTTAGTGCAGTTAGCCGCCACCGCTAGATTTATAAGTCTCTGTCAGGCACAGCGCCTGGTTACCTTTCATCCCTGGTATCTAAACACACTCCAGCCAGAACCCTTCGACCTTTTGGTGGTGCCAAGAACGAGAAAGAAGTCCTGCGGGGACCGGGCATTTTCTGTGATAGGGCCTAAACTCTGGAACCAACGTCCACCTGACATTAGGCCGTCTACATCGCAGTGTTTGCAAAAAACTTTAAATCGTCGGACATTATGACCGATGCCGTACGTCTTCTCTGAACGTGCCAAAATAAAATAAACTTCCTGAAAACTGCAGACTGTTGGCTTCCCCCTCAAAAGATCCAGTTTCTACATATATTACATTATTTATTTGGTCTCTCAGCGTACCGGGTCTTCTTTTGGGCAGAGAGGATGGAGAGCGGCAGAGCGCTGGTTACTGATGCGCTCCGCCGGGCAGCTGCGTCCTGCGCACAGCCACAGAAACATTCTCAAAGTGGCGCCACCAAAAAAAAACATAATTAACACACGATATTTGATACAATTCAGATCACCTTCAAAACTCAGTCCCACACCCAGGGCCGTTTCTAGGCATTTCAGGGACCATGGCACAGTGCCCCCCCCAAGAAAAAGATCATTTCTTTATATTGTGATATTTGTGATGAACTAATCGTCAGACAGAATGACATTTTGTCCTTAACAGCAGTTTATTAGAGTAGTTTAACAAACAGCTGAGATAAACCCGCATCTCCAACTTCCAGTTTCACCTCAACCAGCCACAGCGTCTCTTAAAGGAACTAGAGGCAGGGAAAAAAAACGATGCTCACGAGCGACGCACCCGGCTCTGCGAGTAACTGCAGCCCAGCACGGGAGCGTGCACAGACGGCTATGTTACACAAACACAAAAATACCATTACCTGACCCTCTTCACACGCTCTCACGCCACACCTCCAATATCTCACGCTGAAAAGGCAACTCCCCGCCGCTCTCACGGACAATATTGCGGTGAAGCAATTCACGCTGCAGCCCTGATCACAGCTAATGCTACTACTGTAGCATGATCACAGCTAATGCTACTGCACGCTAGCTCTCTCTGAGTCATCGGTGAGGTCAGATCATTGTCATCATCTCTAAACACAACCTATAATGTTTCTTACCTGCTCACTAGGAAATGAGCCATGGCAGCATCCTTTTTGAGTCCCAGATATAGTTGAAGCAGCCTCCATTCGTCAATCACGTATCCGATATAGATTCGGGTCCCTGCCTGTCTTTTACCATATTTGGTTTTTGACTCACGAGATGCCGCTGAATAAACTTCCTTTGTGCCACGCTTGGTCGTTTGCTGGTTGCAGTAGAATCCATTCCCACAGTTCTTCTTTTGGAGTTTGGCGGTTGGCAAGCAACTTAAGGTGCAATAGCTCCACCTACCGATCTGCAGTGTCGAACACATTTTCTTTCTGTTTTGAAGCTGTCATGAACGCGCAAGTAGTGTCAATTGACGCCACATCCGTAGGGCAGCGCGGGAAATTCGTGACCGAACTGCAGCGCATTTTGCAGCAAACAGCCTGTTTAAGAAAATGGAACGATACATGGGTGGCCTCATTCTTTTTGGTTTATAACGCTTCATCACCCATTAGCTTTGAAAAAATGAACATACATGTTTAATTCTTTTCAGATTTTTTAAAGATCCTGCCTCTAGTTCCTTTAAAGGAACAGTAACATCAGGCTACAGCATCAGTCACAAAAAGCCCTTATGTTGTTTCTGGTGTTTCATAATAATTATATGATCTCTAATAATTTCCTGATAAACTCTGTTGGTTTATTTTCTAAGCAGAGGGACTGTCTAATCCTCATTTTCTGAATTTTTCAGAAAATCACATTGATGGTTCTTTTTTCAAATTATGTCAACAGATTATTGTCCCAATAAAAATATGTATAATATGTAAAGGTCAGAGGTCACTACATTACCCACTGTTAAATAGATACAAATCTGAAGCCCACGAGGACATTGTCCTACGTGGTTCAAAAATGTCCTGCGTGAGACGCTCTCACGTCTGCCAGTTTGGCAGGCGTGGCTCAAAAGTTTTCGCAAACACTGCATCGGTGCAGAGTTTTAAATCCAAGTTGGTTCTGCATTTTTGTGCTTTGTCACCTGGTTGATTCAGGCTGTTGTTTTCATGTTTGACTCTTATTGTTTTTATTGGACAATATTTTAACATGCTGTCTTTTATTTTACTCATGTTATTTTGTGACGTTATGGTTTTACTTTTTAACCTGTCTTCATGTGTTTTTATCTTTTTGGCTTTGATTGGTGGTAGAAAGGTATAAATAAATAAATGAAATTAAATAAATGACATGAAATATATCTTATGGGAGACTTAAACATTGATTGGAAATCTCAACAATGTTCTCTGAGAAATAAGCGTTGTTCCATCACAGAAGCTTGTGGGTTAAGTCAAGTTGTGACTAAACCAACGAGAGAATGTCTAAGAAAGGATGGCTCAAAAGCTTCTACGCTAATAGATCATGTTTTTACAAACTCGGAGGATCTTTGCTCTAAAGCCACATCAGTGCCTGTAGGTTGTAGTGATCATAATCTAGTTGTAATGGTGAGGAAAACCAAAGCTCCCAAAGGTGAACACAAAATAATAGTTTCAAGGTCATATAAACACTTTAATAAAAGTAATTTTGTTGAGGAGGTGCGAAATATTTGTTGGGACAATGTGCTTCAAAAAGACGACGCGGATGAGGCAGTTGATGCTTTTACAGTTTTTCTCCATTGCTAAGACACATTTCTTGAAAGCTGCTCTCCCTTTCTCTAACTTGTGAACACAAAACCCAATTTTCAAGCTAAATCCCCAAAACCTCAGACTCTTCTTGCAAAACCAAACTTTCACCTCAAAACCGTTCAATCTGTGCTCAAAACTGAACTATGTTGTCAAATCGTGTTGTTCCAACTACAAATCAGACTGGCAACTATATCAGAAATTAAGAAATTATGTAACTAAACTGAACAAAAAGAGAAAGAAGTTGTATTATAAAAATCAAATTATTGAGAAGAAACAGGATACCAAGAAAATGTGGAGTATTTTAAGTGGCATGATGGGAAGGAAAGGTAAATCTATGCCATCATTCCTTCAATCGGAGGGACAATTCATCACTAAACCATTGAACATTGCCAACCATTTAAATAATTATTTTAGTGAAAAAATGAAAGAGGTGAGATAGGTCAAATAAATAACATAAAATCAAATCATTTAATAAAAAATGAAATTATGGTAGGTAAACATTGTAAATTTGAATTTGCTAAAGTCTCCATAAGCTATGTAGAAACATTATTATTAGAATGTAAAGAAAAACCATCTGCTGCTGATAATATGGACTCACAATTATTCAAATTGGTTGCACATTTAATTTCTATTCTTGTTCGTCACGTAATAAATGTAAGCTTAGAAAACGCGACCTATCCATGTTCTTGGAAAACAGCGAAAATTATACCATTATCCAAAAAAGCTAACCTACCTTTATAGACCTATTAGCCTACTGCCCACTCTGAGCAAAATAATGGAGAGAGTTGCATATGATCAAATTCAAAATTACTTTTTAGTTAATGACTTAAATACGGATTATCAACATGCATCTAGAGCTGGACATTCTACAACAACTGCCCTGACTCAAACGACTGGAGTAGTGAAACAGATAAGAAACATCTTACTATAAAAATGAACCCATACAGTTCTGTAGTCTTTGTATTATTACAAAATAAAGTCAATAAAGTATAAACCAGGTTCTGTGTCTATCTGTGTGTGTTTGATGTCTGCGTTTGTGTATATGTGTTTTTATTTTATTGATGTGAGTGCTGTGAAGAGAGAAATGTAAATATTGTAGGGCAGCATTTCTGCTGTTTTCACTTCTCTCTCCAGGAAGACTAGCTGTTTGACACAGCTAATGGAGATCTAAATAAATGAAATTAAACATTACTAAATGGTTTAGTGTTTTATGTTGTTGGAAAGCCTGATTAGCCACCTTTACTATGAGGTATAAGTTGTAAGAATCCAGTATCCATGGAATGGGCCACTCGGGTAAACAGGAGTGTAGACACAAAAATCTTTAGTCCTAAATTTGATCAGACATGAAAACTGATGAGTAAAAACGGAGTAACTTTGTATAGACCAGCATAATAATTAATCACCTCTAACAGATTTATTTATACCTCTACATAACAACCAAACTGAAACTGTCAAGTAAAGATAAAATGTACTTCATATCATTCAATTTGTGGCCAGTAGGGGTCACCATCCATCCATTCTCTTCCGCTTATCCGGAGTCGGGTCATGGATGCAGCAAATCAGAGGGGCCCAGACCTCCCTCTCCCCAGCCACTTGGGCCAGCTCCTCCAGGGGAATCCCAAGGCGTTCCCTGGCCAGCTGAGAGACATAGTCCCTTCAGCGTGTCCTGGGTCTTCCTTTAGGTCTCCTCCTGGTTGGACGTGCCTGGAAAACCTCACCAGGGAGGCATCCATGCCTGAGCCACCTCAACTGGCTCCTCTCGATGAGGTCACTGCCTTGTTTAAATAAGTCAGTAGATTATTTTAGGCAAAACAAATATTCTAATACTCAGCATCAGCACTTATACTGAACAGGGACATGTAGCTACTGGAAGCTGAAGCCAATGCAAAGCAAGCGCCCCTAGTGGCTGGCTGCAGTACAAGCTTTAGGGCCTGTCCAATCCATGTAAACAAACAGTCCTGACCCAAAAGTGATGGGGTTTAAATATTAATTGTTTGCATAATTTTTTTTGGTTTTAGATTTTCAGTCCCGTGTCTCTGCTGCACAGACCAGCTCTACAGACACCACATGGTGGTGTATCTAAACAGGCAACAGAGGTAGAGAGATGCTTTATCTTCACATACACGAGTATGTCGATGGTGCGTTAGCAGCACTTTTATCCACAGCTGCAAGGCCAGCTTATTTCAAATGTTAATCTAAAAGTTGGGAAAAATCTTCAGTTTCAGAAACACAAAAATCCATCATCAGCCTAATCTCCCAGAGGACCCAAAGGTGCCAACAAGGGGTAAATGCAAAACACATACAAATGTCCTAGTGGCTCAAACAAAAGACCAGGCAGAGATCAGAATGAGATGGTGGCATATTTTAACAAAACAACCACAAAACAAGAGTGGTCTGGAGAAACCAAAGACTATAAATACAAGGAGGAAATCAGTGACTGAGAACAGCTGGGCTGATCACCAGATACAGGACAGATGTGAGTAATGAATGATGGTAAAACTGAGGAGTGACACTAACAAAGTTAGTACTCAGAATACTGAAAATGAAAAATTACAATTAAAACCAACAGCCTCAATCACAGAACACAACCACACCATGCCAAATTTAAATGAGGTAATGCAAAGTTAATCACAACAAGCAAAATAATGAATGCAATTAATTTATTTGAGTCAAAAGTTTCTCTTAACAAATACATGAATTGATTCTCTTTACCTTAAACATACGTATGCAAGACATTTCATTGCAAAATTCATAATATTGATGATAAAGATACTTAAGATGAGCTCTATTCTCTAATGAGGCCTTAGGGAATAAAGGGCTACTTCAGTTTGTTTTTACTGTATATTTACATGAACTTGTTGACACTGGCAGTAACTGGTAAATAACCATTACATGTGAGAGACATGTGGGGGGAACATTGTTCCTGTCTGAAACACCTGCCTCATGTTAAGACTCAGCTTTTACTTCAAGTGTGTGTGTGTGTGTGTGTCTGTGTATGCGTGTATGTGCGTGTGTGTGTATATGCGTGTGTGTGTGTGTGTGCATGCGTGTGTGTGTGTATGTGCGTGTGTGTATGTGTGCGTGCACGTGTGTGTGTTTATGAGTGTGTGTGTGCGTGTATATGTGTGTGTTTGTGTGTATATGTGTGTGTGCGTGTTTGCGTGCACGTGTGTGTATATGTGTGTGTGTGTGTATGTGTGTGTCTATGTGTGTGTGTGTGTGTGTGTGTGTGTGCGTGTGTATGTGTGTGTGTGTATGTCTATGTGTGTGTGTGTGTGTATGTGTGTGTGTGTGTGTGTGTGTGTGCGTGTGTATGCGTGTGTTTGTGTGTATATGTGTTAGGGATGCAACGGTACGCGGTAAAATCCCGGACCGTTTGGTCCTCCCTGCACGGGACAATCTACCCTCGTGTACCGCGGGACTTCGGTTTTGTCATTATTTTCGCGCTGGATGTTTTATTTCATGCTTTCCACGGCACCAGGGTGCGTTTGTCTGTCCAGGCAGATGAATTTCATTCCGTGTGTCCGCTCTAGTCTCCTCTGAAGCTGCTCACAGCAGACCCCTCCCTACCCGCGAGTAAATATCCAGTCACAGGTTTGACCCGCCCCACTGAGCTGAAAGTTTGAGCAAAACAAGCGCTACATAGAGAAACTTAGCCACGGCGACAAATGCGACGCTCCGTCTTCAAACAAACCTTCCGTGTGGGATAGTGATGGTAAACTCGATTCTTTTTACTGAATCGAGTTTGAATGAGTCACTCACCAAAATGAATCGGGTTTTCGAGTCATTTGAGTCACTGAGTCAGTTGCCCAGAGTGCAAAAAAAAAAAAAATCTACATTTTCACTCAAACTTAATTTGCTCCTCTTTCTATGTAAATCCTACTGCTAAGATGAGTGATTGAAAAAAAACCTATCCATTTTATACACTGAAATTCATTTTTTAAAATAGTGGTGGAACTGAAATATTATATTTTTTCTGCTTATTATATTTGCAAAAAGAAAAAGGTGTAGACTGAATATGACATCAGTCACATTATCAAAGTTCAGCTCAGGTGAAGGAGCGACTCTTCCCCTGTAACAGCCTGAGTTTCTGCAGCTGACAGCCAGGAGGGAGAGGTGAGTGAGCTTGTAGTACTGCGAGCTTCCACTGGGGGACTCCTATGAGCTGAAACTCGGGTGGGAGTAGTGAGTGATCCATACCGCGAGCAGCGTGAGTCATGACTCATGAGCTGAGCAAGGATAGGGGTTAGTGATTCGTATGTAATTACACAAGCTTCCACTGGGGGACTCATACAAGCTGAAACTCGGGTGGGAGTAGTTGTGAGTGACCCTACCGCGAGCTACGTGAGTCATGACTCATGAGCTGAGCAAGGATAGGGGTTAGTGATTCGTATGTAATTACACGAGCTTCCACTGGGGGACTCCTATGAGCTGAAACCCGGTTGGGCAGCGTGAGTCATGAATCATGAGCTGAGCCAGGTTAGCGGTACTGCGAGCCTCCACTCCAATGAGTGACTCGTTTGAGCTGAAACCCGCGAGGGAGGGGGTGAGTGACTCTGAGTGAGGCCCGCTACGGAGGAACTGAATGATTCGTTCATGCTACGATGTAGCACCGGACATTTTAAGCTAGCTTTCAGGAAGGGAGGGGGTGAGTGATTCGAACGTGCTGTTAGCAGAGCGATGCTACTGGGAACTAATGAGCTTCCAGGCCAGAGCCGGTAAGAAAATGCTTTTATTAAGAAACTGGCTGTTATTTTTTTCCACAATTTTAATGATAAGCTAGATATATTTCTACTAATGAAAATTGTTTGCTAACAGTAACAGGGACGAGTCAGTAAATGAGTCAGTTGGGATTGTGACTCGTGATTCGTGAGTCAGTAAAGTGATTCTCGAGTATTGAACGATTCGTTCATGACTCGCACATCACTAGTGTGGGAACATTTGTGGTTTGCAGTTGAATATAAAGACGAGGAGAGAAAACGGTGAACTCAGAGGCTCACTTTATTTGACGCCACAACCCCAACCCCTCACACAACACACTCCCGAGTCGGGACCTTCCTTGGACATCCTACAATTCCAAATTACGCGTCCCTCCCGGTCCCGCTTCGGTCGCCCTAGCCTCTCACTGACACCACATTGAAAAGGCGTTTTAAAAGTGACATTTCTGTTGGTCTCTGAACATATTATTACACACAAGTAATACATCTGAAAAGTTATATTATTGCGTGAATAAAATAAAGTTTGGAAATTTCAGTTTTTCTTAAGCTTTTCTACACTTCAAAGTGGACCTGTGTGTGTGTGTGTGTGTGTGCGTGCGTGTGTGCGTGTGTATGTGTGTGTGTGTGCGTGTGTGTTTGTGTGTGTGTGCGTGCGTGCGTATATGTGTGTGTGTGTGTTTGTTTGTGTGTGCGTGCGTGCGTATATGTGTGTGTGTGATTGTGTGTTTGTGTGTGTGTTTGTTTGTGTGTGTTTGTGTGTATATGTGTGTGTGTGTGTGTGTTTGTGTGTGTGTGTGCGTGCGTGTGTGCGTGTGTATGTGTGTGTGTGTGCGTGTGTGTTTGTGTGTGTGTGTGTGTGTGTGTGTGTGTGTGTGTGTGTGTGTGTGTGTGTGTGTGTGTGTGTGTGTGTGTGTGTGTGTGTGTGTGTGTGTGTGTGTGTGTGTGTGTGTGTGTGTGTGTGCGTGCGTGCGTATATGTGTGTGTGTGTGTTTGTTTGTGTGTGCGTGCGTGCGTATATGTGTGTGTGTGATTGTGTGTTTGTGCGTGTGTTTGTTTGTGCGTGTGTTTGTGTGTATATGTGTGTGTGCGTGTGTGTTTGTGTGTTTGTGTGTGTGTGTGTGCGTGTGTGTTTGTGTGTGTGTGCGTGCGTGTGTATATGTGTGTGTGTGTGTGTGTGTTTGTGTGTGTGTTTGTTTGTGTGTGCGTGCGTGCGTGCGTGTGTGCGCGTGTATATGTGTGTGCGTGTGTTTGTGTGTGATTGTGTGTGCGTGTGTGTGATTGTATGTGCGTGTGTATGCGTGTGTGTGCGTGTGTGTTTGTGTGTATATGTGTGTGTGTGTGTGTGAGTAAAACATTGCTCTAATATGTGACTGTGCACATGTGCTCGTGTGGTTTCTTGACTACAGAAATGGGTCCTTGAAATAGCCCAGTAAACACAGAGGCTGTGCACACTAAAGAACTCATTTGTTTGACCAGAACTATTCAGCCTCAAGTGCCGTAGCTGCTAAGGGACACCCAAACATTAAAATATTTTCTAACCTTTGTCTTTAAGCAAGAAAAACATTTAGAAATGCTTGTTTCCTGTGTCTTTTCAATTCTTTTATGAACATGTTTAATAGAATCTCATGCTTGTTGAGTTAGTTTTTGAAGCAGTTGGTTTGAAGGTGGCAGCTTTGTCACTATATTAGATCTTCTATTTAAAAAGAGAAATTATAGCTTGTAAAGAACTTATGAGTGTGCACTCATTTTGCAAGATGAACATGAGAAACTTTCATTTTGTCCTCACTGGTTTTTGGTTAGCAGCTGTTGGAAAAACTCTCAAAGAAGCAAAACAAATTTTCATTTGAAATCATAGTTTTATTTTTGCGGCAGGAGACTACTTCATGTTCAGCCTGCATGTTAAACTCAGAGTGATCCATTATAATCAGAAATAATTATTGAAAAATGTTTTTTCAGTGAAGCACAACTTTAGCAGCAGCTCAGGAAGTAGAGCGGGTTGTAGGATCAATCCCGGATCCCAGCAGAGAATGCTGCTGTTGTGTCTTCGGGCAAGACACTTAACCCACCTTGCCTACTGGTGGTGGTCGGAGGGACCAGTTGGAGCCTGTGCTTGGCAGCCTTGCAGCTGTGGCTACAAAATTAGCTCATCATCACCAGTGTGTGAATGACTGATTGTGTTGTAAAGTGCATTGGGGGGTTGTAGGACTCCAGCAGAGACTATACCAAATACAGGCCATTTACCACTCAACGTCATCCTTTGCCTGTGGTCTTCTACATAGAGTGTAAGTGTAGGTCAAACGTGTGTTATGTTTTGTAGTTGGTAGAAAGTAGCAGGAAGTATTCTTTATAAACTTCATTAAAGCATGGGTGGGGTGGGGGGGTAGTAACAGCATGAACATCCTTCTGGCATTCTCTGTTAGCAGAACTCTTCGCTACACCTCTAGATATACATATAGAGCTCTGCTGCCACCCAGTGTCAGAACACAATAACATGACGTTACAAATCCTAAACCCCGGTTATTTACATCCACAAGCAAATGCTGACTATGGTGAATTTGCAAAGCTCCACTTTGGGTTGAGTTTTTGATCAAATTGTTTTTGGTCATGTATATCTTCTCTTTCATGTGGATCACTGAGTTAGGGTTGGACACCCGGCTACGTTTATACAGAGTTTTAGTGAAAATTGGCACATTTTCTTATAATTTTGTGTCTCAAAATATTTGCCAAATTTCACAGTCTAAGTTGCATTTGTAGTTTCGGTGCCAAACCCTCCCAAAGCTCTCTCACATATTCTCTACTTTCAGACTCACGGAAAATAAACTGAGAATATGCTGGTGAAGGTTCTCAGTCATCCAGGTCATGGTAATCCAAGGGGTTTAAATGAAGGCAACTGGACTTCTTTGGTTTCTTGAAGACGTTTCGCTTCTCATCCGAGGAGCTTTGTCAATTCTGACTGGAATATGGGAGGGTCAAGCTTATAAACTGTAGCTGTCTATTGTTGCTCAACGAGCAGCATCTGCATCGGGACATCTCCGTTGAAAATGTTGTTCACAGTCCAGTGAGATACCTAGCCAAACGTAGCACGTTAGCACAGGAAGCTAACAGAAACGTATGAAGTGACAGGGACATAAATGTGATAGGATCAAAGCCAGGATCAGCTGATTAACTGATGACTGACTGGGGTGCTGAGGGGAAACACTGGCACGAGGAACTAGAAAACACAGCGACGTACTAACCCCTATTAGCTAATCCTCTCCTATCTGCATCATTACAATAAGCCCCAAGGCAATGAAATGTTTGGTTTTCTTTATTAATCTAAAAGTTAAATGTAAAAAGGGACACTGCTTTAGTCAAAAAAACATCCAATAACTGAATCAGTCTGTGTTCTGAATTATTTCCCTTTCTGACAAACAGGAACTCCATCAGAACAACTAGAACCTTGTTTTGTTGTGTTTGGATGATTTCCAGGAAGTAGCTGAGAACCAGACGTTGTTTTCCTGTTTTTAAAATGACCTAACACTAAGTGGTAAAAATGGTAAATGACCTGTATTTGATGCGGGGCTGCCGAGCACTGGCACCACCGGTCCCTCCAACCACCACCGTCAGGCAAGGTGAGTTAAGTGTCTTGCCCAAGGACACAACAACAGCGACAGACTGAGCGGGACACGAACCTGCGACCTTCCGATTGCGGGGCGAGCACTAAAGTGGTCTGAGTGTCTGTCCCAACAGTTTAAAGCTCTTTTTTTACCCAAACAGAACCAACGCAGAGCTTAACAGGAAGGTGGATGATTAAAGTTGGTCAGATTTAAGCACCCACATAATGACTGAGTTAATTCCATGTCACAACCCAAACACATAGACATGCTTTATTAGCTCTGTGAGGGCCAAAAACAGTCCAAAGATTAACTTCATGGTTCAACTTTCTATTGAATTATAAATCAACTTCAATGTGCAAATACGTAAAAGATAATATCAAAGAGGCACGTGTCACTAGTAATAACTAGCATGTGTAGGACTAGATCAAGAGGGGTTTGAGGATGACACCAATCCTGTTATAGAGGTGGGATTCATGAAAATAAGCTTAAAAATGATTCATTTTAACGGGCTTGATAAAACTGTGTGGTGTAAATATTATCCTTGTTTTCTGCAAACATCAAATTAAAGCCTGTGGACAGTTGAAGCTGGTGGGCGTGCATTTCCAGACATTTCTATGTATTCTGTGAAAGTTGTTCATGCATGTTCCCTCTAAAGAACGTTGTGATGTGATCTCCTCCGGTAGATCTCTGTAACTCACGTGTCCATCATGTTTAATAATGTCACCTGTCAGAAGTCCTCCCTCCAGGTGGAGCTTCCGTTTCTCCTGCTGTTTTTATGACTCCCTCATTCATCACGACTGCTTAATAATGAGAGGAACAGCACGAGGAGCGACACAGGGAGGAGAACCGCTGGGCGTCGACCCGATCAGGATTTCCTCTACACTTCTTTAATGGAACATGGAGAACTAGGAGTTTTCCTTCAGCTCTGACATCATGAATGTTGTGGAAGTGGCTGATGCTGTAGGTGGCTACAGCTCCTCACCTGTCACCTTCAGCTTTATACTGCAGAACCATTCTTCTGAGCAGAAATTGACAATTTGTAATCAATCAGTAAAAACTATTCTAAATTGAAAAACTAATAATAATATCAGGTTGTGTCCCTGAATAATAACAGGTCTAATATAAACAGAATGACATATTACAGGGCAAGAGTGTGGACACCAGGTCTTATGATGTCTATTTCAGCGCTCAGTGATGTTCCCTAGTGACAGGGTTGGAGTACATATCCCTGAATGTTTTGTGTTTATTTATGTTACTGCTTTCTGTGTGATGGTTGTGATGAGTAAATAACTTTTTTTGTTTACTCCTCACAGAATTTTCACATCAAACCACTTCTTGTTTTAAATCAGAAGGAGCATCAGGATTAGTACCTTCATCACAAACCTGCCATTCCCAGTCCTGTGCATGTCTACTGAGGATCTATGAGTGGCCAGGACTAGTTATACTCTTATATAATTAGATAATGAAATAAAACTTTTTATTATATCATTTTGATTATTAACATAACACAGTTAATAGTTGTATCGTTTCAGGTTATAAAGCTTTGAAAACATCTGGAATGTGGTTGATATTTTCTCTCTCCTCCTCTAGATCGTTTGCACAGAGTCCTCTCTAGTTTAAGTCAGCTGTGCTTCATTGTTCCAGTCTTCATTACCCTTCCTATTATTTTGTTTTGTTTATTTTATTCATTTCCTTAAAACTGCACATCCACCATCTGTACTTCTACTTCAGATTCATACAAACGTTTCCATAAATGGAATGTTTCAATGAAAGTCACATTACGTCTTTATGCCGTCACCAGGGCATCTGCAGAACGCAGTCAGTGTGAAGGAGTTAAATGTGGTCGTTCTTTACCAGATATAATCCTGACTGACTGTGGTGACTGTCGTGAATTTAAAAATGTCTCCCACAGCTTGGATTTAAGAAGTTGTGTTGTCTAAATCAGATGAGCCATCCTCTGCTCAGGGCCTGATCTTACGAGATGTCAGTTTCCTGTTAGAGCCTCGATGAAAGTACTTCACTGCTCCCTTCTTTGTGTAAGTAGCTGTCCTTCCATGCACCCCCCACGCCCCTCTCCTTTTTCATTCTGTCCTTCCTTTTCCCTCCTCACATGGATGAGTGTTTTGTGGGCTTTGAGTCAGTAAAATTGCTTTATTTGATACACCTGATAAGTCACATTCAATTAAGTGTGTGTGTGTGTGTGTCTGTGTGTGTGTGTGTGTGTGTGTGTGTGTGTGTGTATCCCAGTATTGATCCTCAACAGAATACAATTCAAATGATTAATTTCCTCCAATGGAGTGAATGAACTTGTGTTTTAAGGAAAACAAATCATTCTTTGAAAGTTCAGGCCCAGCTGAGCCTGATGCCACATCAGAAACTGTAATTACTGTCAGCCCGGCAGACGAGACTGTGGCTTTCCTCCTGCTTCACTGGCAACACTTCAAGCACCAACCATCCCTCTTCCGCTGCGTTCTTTATTTGAAAGCTAGTTATCATCAATAAGCAGCTGTGTGTCAATGTGCTGACCGCATGGGACGGCCGTGTCATGTGACCCATCGCACTGAACGCATTAAAGAAATGATGACCAGACCAGGAAACAAGACGTTAGGTCAAGATGTTTGAGTTGTAGATACAAGCAGGATAAATGGGGTATAAAACTCCATTGATGTGTCAGAATCTGAGCTCACCTCTGAGCGCTCAGAGGTGGGTGGGGCTAGGACTGTGGCTGCGGTTGTCATGACAACAGGACCAAATAACCAGGAAGAACCAACCCAAAGCAAAGCTTCCTCAAATGATGGGAGCCTTAGATGTAAGTAAACAATGCTTTCTAACTTCATCTCTGTCTCCACCCCCCCATCTGGTGTTGTCTGACTACATTCCTCCACATCCCATAAACAAAAATATCTCTCCGTCTGCAGAAAATAAATCATCTACACGGAAAAGAGCTTCTATGTATGACTCTGTCCCTGCAGGACGACGACGGGGATAAAACTGCAATAGCGCCATCTTGTGTGAATGGAAAGGAGTGTATGGTTATACAAACAGCTCAGATTTCATCATTAATGATTAAAATCAGGATTCATTTGATCAAGTCTGAGTAGAATTAAAGGAAGTAAAGAAAGCAGGAGAGGAACAGAGTTTCAGCAGATTCAGGACAGGAGGCGTTTCTAGAGTCTAATGTCTGTAAAACCACATCACATGAAGTCCTCGCTCCGTCCTCCACCAGTTAAAATAAACCATGTGCTCCAGTCAGAATTCATCTGACAGCTGGACTCCTTCAGCTAAATCGTCACTCTGCTCATTTATCAGTGGGACGTGTGTGTGTGTGTGTGTGTGTGTGTGTGTGTGAGGTGTGTGTGTGTGTGTGTGTGTGTGTGTGTGTGTGTGTGAGTGTGTGTGGGTGTGAGTGTGTGTGTGTGCGTGAGTGTGCGTGTGTGCGTGTGTGTGCGTGGGTGCGTACACTGAACGCAGACCTGCCAATCACAGCTCCACTTTGCCCTGAGAGATTTGTCACTGGCTGAAGTTGCCTCTGACAGCGCATCACACGCGGTTTAATCACACAAACATTCCAGCTGACTATATCTACAGCGGCCCGTTTAATGAGAGACAGATCAGAAGGCTTTTGGTGAAAGTTTATATCTATAAACACACATCAGAAGTTAAACCGGACTCACACAGAGCTCTCAAAGCGGCTGCTCCCACCACAAACAAAGCAAACACAGGGTGGCTTCCAGCTAACTGCTCCATCCTGGAGGAGCTGCTGACCAACAAAGAGAAGAGCAAAAGAAGTTAGGAAAGAGCTGCGACTCACCAGCTATTCTGTCTCGCTCCATAACTCAGCTGCTACCTCAACAGCCACATGGATTCTCTCCTCTCCTTCCTTCCCTCCCCTTTTCAGTTTTTTTCTGCATGAAGACTTCCCCTTTCTCTTGACTGAGTCACCCTGTCCCCTCTTTCCTCCCTCCTTCTCCTCCGTCTGTCTCTCATACGCCCTCCAACTTTTAATGTCTTCAATCTGTCAGGATAACAAGTGAACAGACCCATGTGCATTTCATATGGACCTTTATCTATTTGTTCTCCAGTACTTTTTATTACTCTGTTCCTTTCTCTTTGTTGCTGCGCCTACGAAGCCTCTCTGAAAGCCCTTTGGCCAAAACAGAAAAAGGTTGCACACACACTCGTTTCATTGTGTCATCATTTCCATAATGACAGTACAAACAGGATGCACAAACCCTCATAAAGGCTATATTTTATCCACCACAGGGCTATTAAAGTGGACTCAACACTAACCGACTCTAAAGGCTTTAGACGAGGGCACTCATGCATCAAGTGCATCTCCACAAGAGCCTCTTCACAACCACCCAATGATCAGATCACTCTCAGCCTCCAGCTCACAACTACCAAGGACTTTCTAACGCTGTGGAGCACTTGTGAAAGTCATTAACTGTTTAACACGCATACACACACACACACACAAAACCTCCTGACTTCCTCTTCCTCTTTTGTCTTCATAGCCATAACTTCTAGATTTAGTTAGAAAAAGAAAAATAGGTTTGTACGGTCCTCGCTGAGACGTAGTGGTAGTTTCAACTAGACAGTGAGCTAAACTCTGACTCAATGATGAAAGATGTGTCCTTGTAGTTTCCGAATTTATTACACATACTTGCCATCGCTTAGAATACAGAGTAAAACTGAAAAAGAAAAGAAAAACAATGGAGTCATTTCTCTCTCTTCATTGATATCTAATTCACAGTAAACATAAATTGGAATTCAAAAGCTTATAGCTGTTAAATAAAAATCACCTGTGAATGAAAACAGATTGCCCACAAAAGAGGTGGCATATTTTACCAGGTAACATCAAATAAATGAATTATTATTAGCTTAACACGCAGTGCAACAGCGCCGACTGCTGGTAGAACGAAGTAGCTAGAAAATGTCCACTTGTTTAGCTAGCTCCACAAATGTGCCTTTAGCACAAATGTATCAATGAAATTCGTGAGAAAACAAATAAGAATACATACAGGCGTTGCTTCTTCAAGAGTTAAACAAAGTTTTCTGACTTTTAGAGCGTCTTTCTCTCTCTCAACTGATCTCTCTGCATCAGCGTGTGTTGCTAGTATCCCAGTCACTCACGTACACAACACTTCCTGTTCTACAGGTGTTTTCCATGTCAAAATAAAAGCGTGTAAACACAATGAACTAAAATGCCTGGAAGGCAGAACAAGGTTGTTGGTCTCAAAATAAGTAGAACAGACATTTTATCAGCTTGTTTTATACGTTTGATTTTTAATTCAAAGAACATTGTGTAAATATTTGGGGTCACTGATAAATCCTGATTTTGTTTCAGCACAAAGTAAGAAGAAAACAAAACCATAGTGCTCTAAAAGCACAAGCAACAAAAGCAGAACGTCATCTCAGCTCTGAGGTTTTAAAAGTTTAAAATTGTGGAATATTTTCAAAAAGCTTCAGGAGTACCTAAAACAATCTGAGGTGGCTTTTGAGACTTTCACTGAGGTTCCCATCAGAAAAGCCTAAATAAAAAGAGGTGGAGTCCCTTTAAAGCCAGACTGCAGTAGGCCAGGCAGGGATAGAAACACACAACTATCAGTCAAACATGGGGGAGTTGTTATCATGACTGAAGAGTGAAAGGCTGTTTATTTATTGTTTGGTTGTTTCTGTTCAGACACCATTTGTTATAAGTTGTAGAGTATGAGGAAGAAGAACAGGTGATCTGAGGATTGCGTTTCAATCTGTCTAATGCTGGGCTTACACCTAAGGATTTTCACGGTCTCAGACTAAAGACTGGCAGTCTTTAGAAATCTTATTGGAGTCTCTGCGCGCTCCCGTCGTCTCGATCGTTAAATGTAATGTGATAATCTGCTGTCGGCGACCCGATTTATGCCAGTCTTTCTCTAGTCTTTCACTTCCAGCATGCTAGATATTGTCTCTAGTCGGAGTGTAGTCGTAGTGACGTACAACAATCAACAACCAATAAAATACGTTCTCACAGCGGAACCAGGAAGCTCCGTCAGTCATAACAACACAAACATGTCTACAGACGCTGAAATAAGAGCTCCAAGCAGGAGAAAGTGGACCGTGGAGAGAGAGGAGCGCTTGGTCGAGCTGTGGGCAGAGCAGCCGTGTCTTTGGCGTAAACTGCCATTCATACCATGACAGGGTGGGGGGGGGGGGGGGGGGTGGACGGAAAGTAGTGCCGATATTCTCTGATGCTTTCTCTTCTGTTTCTTTTCGCTACAAACGACTTCAGTGGAAAAAGCTAGTAGCTATAAGCTGCTGCTTCTCCTCCATTTCAAACTTCTGCAGAGCATTAGCGGGAATAAAATGCTAAAATAATCTAGTTGTAGTCGTGTAAATAGTGTTCCTACAAGATTCAGCGATTAGTCTGAGACTAGTCTAGGACTAAAAACTGTCTTTAGATGTGAGCTGATAATCTTTTGGAGTCTTTTCAAAATCTTTTTAAAGTCTGTAGGTGTAAGCCCAGCATAAGGAGGAACAAAATGCACTGGAATGGCTCAGAAATAAAGATGACATCATCATAAGACAGGCCGACAAGGGAGGAGCCACGGTCTGTCATATGTGCAAAGACGCTTACGTTCAAGAAGCGACCAGACAGCTGTTTGATCCTCGATATTACCCCCCACTCACTGATAATCCTTTGATGATGATCAGGAATGAACTGAAAACCATCCTAGATGAGGCTGTGACACAGCGATGGATTATCAACAGTGAATACAAATTTCTCCTTCCTTCTGATACAAAAACAGCAACTTTTCATCTGTTGCCAAAGATGCATAAAAGTCTTTCCTGTCCCCCAGGAAGACCCATCATCCATGGGATTCAGAGTATCACGGAACCAGCATCCAAATACATTGATTTTCATATTAAACCCCTCACCTCATATATCCAAGACTCAACACATGTTCTGAATAAACTGACAGAAATAACGTCATCTTGGCCACTGTGGATGTTGAAGCTTTATACAAACATTGACCATTTGGATGGACTCCAGGCTTTATGCCATTTTTTTACAAACAAGACCTGATCCCCTCTATCCACCTACGGATTTCCTAGTTGGACTTTGAATAATGATGTTTTTTTTGTTTCAGGACAAGCTCTATAAACAGATTAAAAGAACTGCCATGGGTGCATCTTATGCCCCTAACTACGCTGGACTTTATCTGAACCTCTGGGAACAAAAATACATCTTAAGTTCCACTAACCCCTTCAAACAACACGTTTTGTTTTATGGGAGATATATAGATGATTTACTGTTTATGTTTTCGGGCACAGATACTCAACTGAGAGAATTGCACCAGTTCCTTAATAATTCGAGCCCCAACATCAATCTCAGTTTGGAATTTAGTTCCACAATGATCAACATTTTGGATCTCAACATCAGTGGGCCCAGACGGTGAGCTGCACACTTCGATCCTCAGGAAACCCATGGATAGGAATACCATTTTAAGAGCAGACAGTTTTCACCCCCAACCATTACTATCAAATATCCCCTTGGGTCAGTTTTTACGACTGAGGAGAATATGCGATACGGATTCAGCCTTTGAGACACATTCCTCTGACGTGTTGGGTCGTTTCACACAAAGAGGATACAACAGCAAAACACTCAACAAGACATTGTCTCGGACCAGGTCCATCAACAGGGGGGAGCTCCTAAAACCAAAGAAAATATGGAGGATGGGGAGATTCTAAAAGGATTTTTTGTTCACTCCAGTTCAGCACACAGTCTTACAATATTAGAAAGATTATTAGACGTAACTGGAATATCATTCGCAGTGGTCGTTCTCTTGCACAGGTTTTCTCTAAAACAATCAGAAGAGCCCACACACACACACACACACACACACACGCACTGAAGGACAAACTTGTTAAAAACTACATTCCAGCCCCCAAACGGGAAACCTATGGGCACCTTCCAGTGTGGATCTTGCAGTCTTTGTCATTATATCATCAAAAATAAAACTTACTGGTTCTAAAACGTTTCGGTGCCAACAGTTTGCAAACTGCAGCACTACACATGTAGTGTATTGTTTGGACTGCAGCTGTGGATGTTTTTATATTGGACTCACAAAAGGAGACTACGTGATCGATTTGGAGAGCACAAATATGCAATCAGAACAGGCAACATGACCTACCCCATCTTCACACTGCAACCCCAAAGATCTAACAGTGATGGTGATTGAGGTCATAAAAAGGAACAGCGGGGGGGGGGGGGGGGGGGGGGGGGGGAGTGACATCATCAGAACTCTGGCTCAAAGGGAAGCTTTTAGGATAGATAAACTTCAAGCCACCAGACCACCTGGCCTGAATGAGGAGTTGGACTTTTCCGTGTTTTTATAGCAGGTCATTGGGGTGGTGTCACTATTAGGCCTAACAGAGTTTCAGTCCTTTGTCGTGATTAATAATTTTTACAGTGGGAGATCATTAGATATACTAAATATCTTTACTATGATTATCTATTTACATTAATGATTATTAATTTAGCATTTATTCTTTGGGACACCAACTAATTATTATTTGGGTAGAGTGTTGTCTGCTTTACATTTATTTATATTTTTTATTTTTCATCATTTAGTATTTAATTGTATATTTTTTGAAATATGTAATTTATTTCACAATTTATTATGGTTTATTATTTCTTTTCATCTACATTTGATATTTTAGACACTGGATTAATTGTTTGTCACGTCTGGTATTTAAGGTCACCTGGTTATATTTTGATTGTTCATGCCCTGAAGAAGGTCGTATGCGACCGAAACGCAATCCTCAGAGTGCCTCAGATCACCCATTCTTCTTCCTCATATTATACAATTTATTTGATGCTGAAAAGCACCTGAGTGAGACATACAATTTTTCAAATATTCCCACGGATGCGCTCACTTCCACCTGTTTTTGTTATAAATTGGAACCGGAACAGTTTCTCTCCAGCTGCAGCTCAGCTGTGTGTGTGTCCTCCTCATCAACAAAGACTTTAAAACTCTGCTGCACCTTAAAATTATTTACTTAAGCTTTGCTACACCGCTCCTGTCTTTTTCACATCATATGTCCAGATAAACACTGTAAACATTTCAGTATTTCTAGCTCGGACTTGTAAATCCAGACAGGAAATGCAGCCAGCTTGAAAACTGGTCTATGATTCACAAACCTGGACTGGGATCTATCAATCCCATGTTTGTTTCAGTTTCAGAAGCCTTTAACAGAAAAACATAGATAATCACAGAATTTGGAGCTCCCATTGATGCATAATTAATACATTTAGAAGGATGAATCAGACCTGTGGAAGCATTCAGAGGTAGACACGCTGGGGAGTCTGACCCAGAAACAACAAGGTGGTAAAGGTGGATTAGGAATCGATTCTGATGTTAGAAATGAAAAACGTGATCCATTTTTGAGGTTGATTAAATGTTCTGTTGCATTTTAATAGCAGTGATTTTAATGATGCTTTTTCAGCATCCGTGAAACAACAGTAGCTCTTTAGATTTACAGGATGAAGGTTCCTGGGAAACTAAACTAATATTAGAGTTTTAGGTGCCTCTTATGTGTGCATCAATAATGAAAACGCAGTTTTACTGTGTAGTCTCCATTGTAACTATAGTGCTCAGTGATAACTTTATTCTGACTTATCAAGACCTGCTCTTGATTCTTTAGCAAAGCTACAAATATACCTATGATGCTGAAAATTCTAGTTGATATGATATTTTTACTCAGAGGCTCAAACAAGCGTTTCTGTACTGAATGCATCAGGATGTTTACGCTGCATAGGGAGGGCGCTTTAAAAATAGACATGTCTCCTTCTGGCTTCTGGCTCGTTCTGCCTCGTGATCATTTTGCAGACATGTAAAAATCCGTTTTGCCACAAGGTAAAAAAATGTTGGGGCATGTGTTTGTGTTTCTCCTGAAACCTGGGCTTTGGTTTAGTCTGCAGCTTTAATTTGGTATGAGTGGAACAAATAGCAGTTTACAGTTTAAAAACTAAATATTATATATGAAATTTATTTTAATGATTATTTAAAATGATTAAAAAAACATTATAGATCAGGAGACCAATGTCCTTTTGTGCCACATATTTAAATATGCTCATGGCGCTCGTTCTAATCTTAATCTAAAATGATAATGACAAAAGTTTTTAGAACTTACTAACGAGACCACAGAAATGTTATGATTTCTCTAAATTCATTTCTAACCATTTCTACAGGTTTGTTTCCATTGTGTCATTTTCACAATGCTAAATTTGATATAATTCTAAAAAATTAAAGTAGACCTATTATGACTTTTAAACAAAGATATAATTGATTTAGTCTATACAAAACATGTTAATGAAGTTCACAAAATCCCTCTTACATAAAGTTCTTAATAGTTTCAGTACCTTCCACAATGAGCCACTTCAGGGCTCTGGCACTTTAAAGTAGTACGAAAGAAAGTCTTGTAAGTTGTAATCGGGGGAGGGGGGGGGCTGTTTCAGGAACTAGAAGTGAGCCACATCAGAGTTGAGCTTCAGACGGTTTGAAGCCTTACTTCCTGATATGTGGACATCTCTCCTCTGATTGGCTAACAGCAACACGACTCTACCACTGACTCTGTTTGCTCTGCAACGTTGATGTTTTATCTCCACCAATAACACAAGCCTGGAGGAGTTCTGCTGTGTGGTGGAGTTGCTAATGCTAACGGTTAGCTTCTACTAGCCCAGACGTTCTCTGCTGTTTCCTGGACGCTAAACCAACAACAGCCTTCCCCGTCGTGAGTCATGATGGGTGAGTCCATGAATGTTCAGTGACAGTGTGACGTAGATCTGTCAGACTTTTCTAATCCTAGAGTTTCACCTAGAGTCTATTTTCTATCAGAAGCTAATGCAGGAGATAGGTGGAGGAGACTATTTTCATGTTCATGAAAAACTCAGAGTGACTGATTATAATCAGAAACAATAATTAAAAATGCTTTTTTCAGTGAAGTACCCCTTTAATAAAACAATCTGTTGTTGGCCATGCCCACCCATCCACCGCTCAAAGGTGGAGAACTCCAATATCTGAGAGGGGTTTAGAGTAGAGCTGCCGCTCCTCCAGCCCTGACAGCCCCAAGGGGGGCGCGGAGGAGGAGCAGGGGGGGCGCGGCGCACCGCACCTGACCCCCCCAACCCCTCCCCCGTCCCCCACCCCGCTCAGAGCTTCCCCAACGGAGAGTAAAACAGATTCCACAATACATGCATGGACTGATTTGTGAACACAGAAAAAGTCCAAACATGGATTTTATTTCATGGAGCAGTGCAAATGTTCCATGGAAGAGAAATTTAGATTTTTCTTACTTTTTGTTTCATTTATATTTTTTGTTTGGTAGAGTGACATATGAACAGCC
>SSNS01000682.1:0-34782 GCA_006937985.1 Aphyosemion australe | reverse complement strand
TGTTTGCTATAACTGTAAATAACATTTAGTTTGTAGGGATGATATAACACACATAATAGCCATGTTTCCACTGTAGGAGTTCTGGTATATTGACCAGGAGATACGATGGCTCGGTCCTCTCAGCTGTTGTGTCTCCATACAAATTCAGCCCTTTCAGGACTTTGCACAGACGTCAGCGTAGCACGACTGCTTCTGCAGAGAGTGATGTCACTGATCAGCACCAGAAGGCGTCGATGAACATTAATAACATTGAAAGTTTTATTCTGTTGAATAACAGCGTTTGAGTCGAAGTACCAGGAGAGCTACTGTGGGATGTAAAATTTGGCGTTCAGTGACCAGAAGAAGTGCCGTTTTTCATGGTTTTTCAATAAAGTCCAGTGAGTGACGTCGTCGTGGGGGAATTGTGCTGCATGTTTCAGTGTTTGGAGTTTAGAAACGGTGATTTTTATAGCTTATTGTCTTTTCCTTTTCATTCTGCTTCACCAGCAGCTCTTCCAATTTTATAATTGTCTGCTAATGTCATTTCCTACTGAGTCACAACCAATCAGCATGAGTTAACCAAAGGCTCTGCTCAGCAACTAACGAGCCATTCAGAGTACCTGCTCAGGTACTCTGTTGGTTCCTGAGAATGGCTAGGAAAATTGTCTTTTCAGTCGTACCGTGATGTTCTGGTAAAATCACCCTGAAGTTCTGATAGTTTCTGATGATAAAGATTAATCTGACCAGAAGGGAAAAAAGATCCATTCATTAATTAGTAATTAGTAATACTAGGATTCATTTATTAACCCAAAAAGTGCATAATTATTTCTACTCTATTAATAAAACAGTTTATGTAAATATACGTTTACTATATCATTTTTCTCCTGCATTCTCCAGACTGCCAACAAGAACTCTGTTCCAGATGCAGGAGGTGACAGCTGGACTTCATCCTGGCTTTTAAGAGATCCACCTGTAAATGCTACACATAAAGGAAGACCTTCAAAAGTGAAACTAACTTTGTTTTTTATTTTGATAAATAAAAACAGAATAACAACAGAATGAGTTTATTGTTGAGGGAATCAAGTTAGACCTGCTGTAGGAGGCAAATTACTGTCTGTGATGAAGAGGAGCAAATACAGGTTTCACTCAGTAACATTAAGATATTTAACTTGTAGATAAAATGTGTTTAGCTACATTTTAAATTGATTTTCTGTCTCCAGAGAAAACTAACATGAAAATTAGATGTGTTCTTTTTCTGTGGGTAAATTTCCAAAGTCAGCAGGGAATCAAATGATTGTTTCCCTCATGTGTAGGTGATGTTGGATAAGAAGTGATTCTCACTGTGTTACAGTAGGTGTTTAGTTTTAGTTGGGACAGAATAATCTGTTTTAAAGTGAGTTGTTTTAAAATGTTTCATGTTTTTTATACAATGTTAAATGTGTTTACACCATTGAAGCATTACTGTTAATATAGTGTTTTTAACTTTTCCTAATTTACACTTGTTAGAACGGACGAGTGTGATTTTGTTTCTTGGAACTAAATGTTACACAATGTTTTCATTAGTAGTATGTACTAGCATGTTGGTTTGAATAAGTTTTATTTTTGTGATCAATAGAAAGCTCATTAGTTACAATAAATAATGTTGGTTCAACTGGAGTCTTTAATTTTTCTTTCACTGAACCAGAAAAACAGAAATTTGAGCAATTTGTGCATCTAGATTCTAAAATGATTTTTACAAATAACTGATTATATTTTATATAAAATATAAATTGTGTGGCATAAATCAATAGTGTTTAACAGATTGTTTTTTAATAATAAATAAAATACTGACACAGTCAACACTAACAATAAATAAACACTTCAGGTCAGCAGGCTGTTAGTACAGTGGCCATCANCTCTTTAAAAGCATGTCCTGACTGCATGAAAATCGTAATGTGGAGCAGAAAGCTGAAGTTGAAGGTAGAGCAGATGTAGCTAACTGCTCAAGCCACACAGGATAACCCGCTCGAAAAACAAGCGCACCCCGAAGAGGTTTGTCACCGCCCAGTTCCAAACAGTTCTCCCATTGGCCGAGTGGTTGCTAGGAGATTATTCTCCAAAGTTTGAGAGGGAGCAGAAAAAATCCGTGAGCGCAGGGAGCTGACTTGTGGTCCACAAGTGGCGGCTGGTGCACAGATTAAAACTGCTTCCACAAGTTGTGGAAGCAGTTTTAATCTGTGCAGAGAGAAAGTTTGCACACGTGAAGAAAATATCTGTGCAAGACACTTAAAATCTGAGTGCAGAAAGAAGGATTTGAGGGAGAACAGAGTATATTTGAAAGAGAGCAGACATTTTGAGTGCAAGCATTGAAAGTTTTGAAAGCAAGGATATCAAATCCTGCTCTCAAATTTACAATTCAAGCTCTTGATATTTGTCAGTTATATTCCCCCATAGGCAGATAGAGAATCCTCTCTGATCATACGAGATGGTGGAAAGCAGAACAGCGTGATGTGGTGCTGCAAGCCAACATCCGATGACCTCATCTGAGAGACTCGCATCTCAATCATACACACTTAGAGAAAGGAGCTGTCCTTCTCACACAAGTCCCCTACAACCTGGGGCATGTACAGAAAAGACAGAACTCGTCACATCACTCAAACACAGGAGTTAAATTTGGAACTAGACCACACGCTCTCCTTGGAACCTCAAGGAAACAGATTTTTTTACAAAACAAGTATCTCTTCATCTGCATCTTCCAAAGAGATTTCACTTTTGTTTTATTTTTTAAAGCTATTTTACTTAATCCCTAGTGAAAGTGGGACATTCAGGAAGCAGCAAAACTTCATCATATTTTTTTTAAAATGAGTCTAAAAATATTTTGTCAGATTCCTGAAAAGATTGTGACAGAGTTTGAAGATACCTCCACAATCGATTGTGGGGTGTTCAATGGTCAGTTGAGTGCTTCAGCAGCAAATCTTGGTGTGAAATTAGACAGCGTCCTCGCCTTTGACGCCCACATCAATGGAGTGGTTTCATCCTCCTTTTAACACTTACGTCGCCTGGCTAAGGTAAGGTAGGTTCTTGTCGAGACTTGACCTCGAGACTGTAGTTCATGCATTTGTCACTGTACGCCTGGACGACTGTAACGCAGTCCTGTTTGGTGTTAGTCAGGGCACTCTAGCCATGTTGCAAATTGTGCAAAATGCTCCTGCCAGATTTTTGGAGGACAAGCGGAAATATGATCACATCCACCCCAATCCTGTCAGCCTTACACTGGCTGCCCGTTGCCTTTCGCATTTGTTTTAAGATCCTTTTATTGGTTTTTAAAACATTGAATGGACTGACGCCATCTTATCAGACAACGTTGCTGCAGCCAATCGCCCCAGCTAGGGCGCTCCGCTCAGAGGGCCTCCTGCTGCAACGCTCTGGAACGAGCTTCCCCACTGCATAAGGGCTTCCACCTCTGTGGCGGTTTTAAAAACAAGGCTGAAAACCTACCTTTATAACCTGGCATTATTATTATTATTATTATTATTATTATTGTTAATAATAATAATAATAATATTAATAATAATTATTAATAATAAAATAATAATTATTATTATTGTTATTATTATTATTATACATTTTATTTAAAGCGCCTTTGTAAACACTCAAGGTCACTGTACAGGGGTAAAAACACAAATCACCAAATAAAACACAAGTAGACATAGTAGACAATTTAAAGTAGATAGGTGGTTCTGAAGAGGTGGGTTTTGAGCTGCTTTTTGAATTGAGTGAGTGAGTTTATGTTCCTGATGTGAGGGGGAAGGGAGTTCCAGAGTTTGGGAGCAGTGAAACCGAAGGCTCTACTCCCCATGGTGCTAAGGTGGACGGAGGGCACGGAGAGATGAATGGAGGAGGATGACCTGAGGGAATGGGACGAGGTGACGACGTGGAGGAAATCTGTTAGGTAATGATGGGCGAGGTTATGGATGGTCTTGAAGGTGAGCAGGAGAATTTTAAAATCGATCTTGGCTTGCACTGGAAGCCAATGGAGCTGTTTGAGGATGGGGTGATATGATGAGAATAGGGAGTTGTTGCTGCTGAATTTTGAACCAACTGGCGCTTACGGAGTGTTTTTTGAGGGAGGCCTGAGAGAAGAGAGTTACAGTAATCTAAGTGTGATGTAACCAGGCTATGGACGAGGACGGTAAGGGAGGGGTGAAGACGATTAATATTACGAAGATGGTAATAAGCTGACCGTGAGATTGAAAGGATAGTGAGCTATCTAGGATGACACCCAGACTCTTGACCTGAGGAGAGGGGGAACCTGAGGTATTATCAATGATAAGAGAGAAATGGTCAGATTTTGAGAGGGTGTTCTTGGTACCCACCAGTAGGAGTTCTGTTTTGTCAGTATTTAATTTTAAAAAGTTAGAACTGAACCAAGATTTTATTTCTTGAAGGCAGGTGATTTACCTCTCTTAGTTAGTTTTATTGTGCTTTTATCTCTGTTTTATGCTACTTTTTGTGTTTTTAGTAATGTTTTATTATTTTACATGCTTGTTTTATCTTTTTACTGTTCCTGTAAAGCGCCTTGATGGCATATATCATGTTTGTAAGGCTCTATACAAAAAAATTGAGTTGAGTAAATTGAGTTGAGTTGAGTTTGAAGTTGCAAATTAAAATCATCAGTACCTTACACATAAACTAAATCTGAAACTTGATTAAAAACCTGTATTTGCCATGTGGACGGCTGCACAAAAACATTATGGATCACAGCACAGCCACTCCACGTCTCCCTGTGTAAATTGAAGCTCTGTGGAACTCGTGAATAAACCGCGCTGCTGCCGCATCATTCCGCAGACGCACCCAATGTGGATTGGGGATTAGACCCCTTAAAATTTCAAAAATCATGAGTGCTGTTAAAGCTGCAGTAGCAAATTTGGAAAACTAATTAGCTTAAAGCATTTTTTTTCATGCCTCTCAACAACGTTCTAACATAGTACAGTTATAAATATGTTGTGGAGATAAAAAAAAATGAATAAAGTGGTTCTCTCATGTGTCTAAAACCTCCACCAATAACAGATTTCAGACCAGAACCAACCACTGGACCATCCGGTTGAACCGCCGCACCTCCCTGGGTCCTCCACTCATTCCACACTCACGTATTTAGCAACAGAACACCACTGGTGTGAGAGGTTCTCCGCTCAATAACATCAGAGAAGGAGAACCAGCCGGCTGCTACCACTTCAACTTTAGGACAAACTATCAGAGTCCCAAAAAGAAAAACACCATTTGAAGTCAAGGACAACAAAAGACGCTTGGACCTAGAAAACGGAGACTGGTGTTTAGCGCTAGCTCGTTTCCTCTGGCAGTTTGAGTTTCTAGTTCCGGCAGAATCATCACAGGGGAGATTGAGGGGTGAGTGTTCTGTGACCGCGTTTGAGTTCAAAACCTAGCTTGTGCTGTAGATCCGCTATAGCAACGTTAACCATTTTCACCAACTGTTGCAGCCCAGTGAGATACTGGCTTAAGCTACAGCAGGAGTGTGGAATCCTTGTCCATCAAGGGCCACTATCCAGCATGTTTTAGATGTTTCCCTGCTTCAACACATCCAATTTAATAAATAGATGATTAATAGGCTTCTGATGAGTTTGATGACTACCTGAAAAGTTAAAGTCCCAAGTCATCATCACACACTGGTGAAATTACATCTCCACATTTGACCCATCCCCGTGGTGGGGAGCGATGAGCTGCAGCTGTGGCCGCGCTCTGGAACTATTTGGTGGTTTAACCCCCCAATCCAACCCCTTAGTGCTGAGTGTCAAGCGAGGAGGCATTGGGTCAAAGTCTTTGGTATGACCCGACTGGGATTTGAACACCAAACTCCCAGTCCCGGGGCGGACACACACCACTAGGCCACCGGAGCTGGTGATTCAACCACTGAAGTTGGAGCAGGAAACCAACTAAAACATGCCGAATACCAGCTCTCGGGACCAGGGTTCCTCATCTGTGAGTCATATCAAACACACACACACACACGTGCGCGCACACACACGTATCTAGTTTCTGTTCATATATATTTCTTTTAATCCAGACTTAAACATGTAAAACAACTAGATTTAAGAACGTTACACAAAAGTTGAAACCAAAAGGAACCAATCATCCCCCTAGTGGTTGGTTGCAGTATATGTTTTAAGCTCTGCCTCTTTTGTGTAAATAAATAAGGTGTTTTCTGGAAAAACAAAAAGGCCCAGACTTAACTGCAATTAATTATGTGGTGGGTGGGACCTTCTGTAAACAGAAACGTATACATTTAAAGTTATGTTTTATAAATAGAAAAATATGTTAATATTTATAACAATGGAGGAAGGCAGAGATGCTTCAGCCTGCTTTACTAATGTCAGCGTTTGGAACACAGAGGGGATTGGCAAAATAGAAACCACAAACAAAAAATTGTTTAAAATTGTTTTCATACTGAATCTGAGGGAATCTGAAAGTGAAATAAACAACTTTAGGTAAAATCAGGGTGAATTAAAAAAATATGAGAAATATCAGTCTGGAAAACTAACAAAGATAAATAATACTAACAAGGAATTTACATAGAATATTAAGATAGTGACATAGTGGATTATTCTAAGAAATTAAATTATTCCCAAAAAATAGAGCACAAAACTAATTTAAGCCAGGTCATATCTATCATCAACAACTCACATCTGCTCTTGATGAACATAACATCTACGATAGTTTCCAGTCAGGTTTCCGTAGAGCTCATTCTACTGAAACAGCTCTTCTCAGGGTCTCTAATGACCTTCTGACTCACAGTGATGCAGGGGACTGTTCTGTTCTGGTTCTGCTGGACCTGACTGCAGCTTTTGACACTGTTGACCATCACCTGCTACTGGATAGGCTGAGAGACTGGGTAGGCCTTTCAGGAACTGCTCTGGAGTGGTTCTCCTCTTATCTGTTATAGCGTTCATTCTCTGTGGCCATCTACAAGTTTTGGTCCTCCTCCAACTCCCTCACTCATGGTGTCCCACAAGGTTCTGTGCTGGGCCCTCTACTGTTCCTCCTCTATCTGCTTCCTCTTCAGTACATCCTGAGCTCTTTTAAAGGAATCTCCTACCATCTTTATGCAGATGACATCCAACTGTACATCTCCTTCAAACCCCATGAGATGTCTAAGCTGCAGCTGTTGCACAGCTGCTTAGACTCTATTAAAACCTGGATGCTGGGAACTTTACAGCTGAATGAAGACCAGACTGAGATCCTCATCTGTGCCCCAGAAAAGCTGGTTCCCAAAGTCAGAGACTCAAGAGAGTCTTGGTCAGCTTGCTTCTCACACCAAACCCTCTGTCAGGAATCTTGGTGTGACCTTTGACCCAGCTCTCTGGATTCTCATGTCAGTTCTCTTGTTCGCTCTTCCTTCTTCCATCTCAGGAACATTGCTAAGCTGAGTCCCATTCTGTCCCGCTCTGAACTGGAGATTGTTCTCCACACCTTCATCTCCTCACGCTTAGACTACTGCAACTGGCTTTTCACTTGTCTGAGCAGAACCTCCCTGAAGCGTCTACAGGTGGTCCAGAATGCCTGTGCTAGGCTGCTGACCAAGTCCTCCAGACACACCCACGTCACCCCGCTCCTCTTCCAGCTTCACTGGCTGCCGGTTAACTTCAGGGTTCATTTCCAGATCCTGGTTCTGGTTTTTAGGGCCTTACATGGACCAGCACCATCATACATGGGTGATCTTCTCAGTCCCTACACCCCCAGCAGGTCCCTGAGGTCCAGTGATCAAAGCCTACTGGTTGTGCAGCACCAGGCTAAAGACCAAAGGGGACAGATCTTTGCTGCTGTGGCCCCCAGACTCTGGAACTCTCTCCCCCTGAGCCTGAGATCAGTGGACTCAGTGGTCTCTTTTAAAACTCACCTGTTCAGGTGGCTTTGGTCTGACCTGCTGATGATTCTTCTTTGCTACCTTTTCTTCATTCTGCTCTGTCTACCATTTCTGCCTTCCCCATGATCACTGATTACCCTTTTCTTATTCATTTTCCTTTTGCCTTTTTCACATCCTTTTTTAATCACAATTTTTTTACTTTTCCCTTTTTTGATATTTTTAATCATTTTTTAATTTTTATTTTACTTGGGTTGATTGGGTGATTTTTATCTTGAGAGGCGCTATATAAAAGATCGTTTCTGCTTCTTCTTCTAGAATCAGCAACTAAAGCAAAGTGCTGAGATATTTTCTACCTAACATCCTGGGGAAAACGTTACAGCAATCACTAACACATGACCTTGTGGACAATAATACACGCAGAAGAATTCACCAGTCAGGTTTACAGAAAACCCTATTCGCTTCAGCAATAACTCACACAGGCTCCTCGCTTCCATCTCTTTAGCAATTTAAATCCCATGTCAGGTCATTTGGGCTGTCAGAGGCTGTAAAAGTGCAAGTAGTGCAGTCTGCCTGTCTGTCGGTTCCCTGCGTGACTGTGGTAACTCTGCTGGCTGTTTCCTCCTCAGCAGAAGGTAATCATTAGATGTGAGAGGGGAAATTGGCAGAAGTTTCTGTAAAATAGGATATCCTCAAAGTTCTAGAACAGGAAATAAGAGGTCTCCTGTAGCAGCTGATAAATGTGGCACAGTGTGCACATTGATGTTAAACTCTTCATCTATCATGCAGGATTTCAGAAAGAACTTAGAAGCGTGAGCAGCTCTAAATGATAAGAACAGTCTGTAACACTGGCTGCACTAATGCATGTGAGATGTGACAAGATGGAACACTATCAAAGGTTTGGTCTAATAAGCCTGCTTAATTTAAGAACCAAAACTTTTAACTGCGTTAAGTAGGTGAGCAGAAGCATTTTCAGTAATGACGCTGTGTGCTTAGGCTGATTATCATGCATGAGGAGAATCCTGCAACATAAACCTGACTCTCGCTGCATTCACCTCCATCTCTGAGGATTATCCCAAACTGATGAAGTGACGAAGCTGGAAAGAAAGAGAGAGGAGTTCCTGTTGCTCTTTGTGGCTTCAGACCTCTGTAATCAGCATGCCAAACGCCTGATGTCTAAATCCACAGCTTGGACTCAAACAGGAGACACACACACACACACATCTGTGGTGATCTGTGTTCATGTGAAGTTTGACAAAGGACAGCCGCATTAGTAAAAACTAGTTTACCACTGTGGTCTTTATGTTCTGGTGTTATGATGAATAATTCATTAGCATTAAATATTGCTGAGTGGACTAACATAAATATTAAAGGAAGGTTAGATTTTTTACTTTGGGAATTTAAACTCGTGTCCTTTTGATGAGCTTTTTATCAGTACTTCTTAGTACACAAACAGTTAACGAACAAAACACAACCTGAAATCATCAGTGTCTCCATACCAGTGCCAGTGAAATTTCTAGAACAAGTTATTGCCATATGTGTTAAAGTACCAACGGCTGGGGAAATTTAAATGTCAACTCTAAGATATTAATCTACAAATCAATAAATTTAGTTAAAGCAATTCAATATTGGCACACAGAAAACTGTTTGCAGCCCAGTTAAATGTACAGACATGGAGCCAATTGTTGGTGTAGTAGTAGCCAAGAGTCTCTTACAAAAACATACTGCAAGCACTGTTGACAAATTACGCAAGCTCTTGTGTGAGATTGTGCAATACATTGCATACAGTCTTTAATACAGTTGACAACTGGTATTTACTTGACGAGTCAAGGTATTGGGCTGGTGTATTACCCCGACTGCACACTGGACGCATCAGCGACGCAGAACAGCAGTGGAACGTCGCTGCTTCAAATAGAATCCATTATAGTTTGTGGGGGTGACACAAACCAGCCGCGACGCAGAAATTTTCAGATGCGCCGCACCACTAAAGTTAGGATTGAGTTCTATTTTTGCCGTGTGCCGTGTGCCGTGTGCTGGGATGCGTCAATTTCCGCAGTTAACATAGGACTAGACAGGAAATCACACTCGTTTTCAGTGTAAAATGCCCGGTAATTTTCAAAATAAAAGTCTATTGCAGCAATGCAGTTTCATATCTACGTAGATTACGTCTTTGTGTGTGACCTCACTGGCTTATTTACTTACCGCATCATTTGAGAAGTACAACAGTGTGTTTTTCATGCTTTAACTGGCAGTAGATTCCTCTCTGATTCCTATATGACATCAAACAGCAATGTCACACGTGATTTCCTTCTTTTTGGTTTAATGGTGCATGACATAAACAAACTGTGACCTTTGAAGTCTCGAGGGATCTGGTGATCTCGTGAGTTTAGCGAGGAGTGCTGCGGTGAAGCCGCTTCGTGGCTGAGATTCTCTCGGTGTGCACTGGCAAGCAGCAAAAATCGCGAGTAAACCGTTCTGCAACGCTGATGCTTCCAGTGTGCAGCAGGCTGTAGGATCTGTCTTAATGTGGTTTTCTTCATATCTTTGGGATCTTTCAGTTAGTCTTGCTGCTTCAAATCATAGGGCTTTTTCAAGTTTTCTTTGTTGTGGTGTACCGCAGAGTTCTGTTTTGGAGTCATTGCTATTTCTGGTTTACATGCTCCCCTTTCAGAACATTTTGAGCAATTTCAAAGACCTTTAATATCACAACTATGTAGATGACGTTCAGCTATAAATCACTTTTAAACCTTCTAAGATCGCTAAACTGAACGTCTTACATAAGTGCTTAGACTGTGAGAAGTTGGATGGCTAATTATTTTCTCCAATCAAATAAAGAAAATAGTGAAATCTTTGTTTGTGCTCAAGAAAAGCATACAACTCTAAAAATGGAAACTCTTGGTACTCTAGTCTCCTATGCAATTCTCTGTCAGGACCCCTGGGGTAAATTTTGAGTGTAGTTTTAGCTTAGAAGGCTACATTTAGTCTTTGATTGACTCTTGTTTATTTCAGCTAAAATGACTAGTAATTTAAAGGGATACAATGCAGTTTTTGTTAGCTTTTAGCACCCCCTAGTGCCTGTTAGTTAAACTAAAACTGAAACTTATCTCCTCGTTGTGCGTTCATCTTTTCAACACCTTAATCCAGTGGTTTTCAATTAGGGGGGGCACGAAATGCAGGAGAATCCATTATTATAAGCATTTTTTTTTCATGCTGGAATGCTAAACCACCCCAGTCACTAGGTCGCAGCAGTGCTCACACTAATGAACAGGCTGCCTGTTTAACCAGCAGAAGAAGAAGAAGCATGTAAACACCATGGGGAAACCCGAAGATTTCAAAGCTGATGCAAACACGGAAGTGACAAAAATTGCAGTTCCAACCTCATCCGCTAGCGGCTGGCACCAGAAGCAAGCAAATTCTCATTGCCTCCCATGTTAAAAAGCTTCACAGCATAAATAAACATGTTTACAGCCTTCTACAAGAAACCATTTTGAGTTTAATAGGTTTAGTTTACAGTCATGACAACTTTGAGAGGGGTGAATTATTTTGTAACTTTTGTATAATTGATTGCTTGAAATTATGAATAATTAGATTTTGTTGACAGGTAGCATGAGCCGAACTAGTGGCTAGCTCCAGAGAAGGCCTCAACCTCAGACTCACATTAATAGATGTTTGCAGTGGCAGCTGGTGACATTTTCTTTGGGTGGGGCGCTAACCATATATCACCACTAGGGGACGCCAAATTACCATTCTTATGCGTCAGCGTCACACAACTAGAACCTGACCATCAGTGACGATCACAGTAGCGGGTCTATGAGCATTTCCGGCAACAAAGTTGTTCCAAAAACATGCTTAATATTCATCCATTCACCCATATATTACACAAACTGCACACGCACTTAAAGGGAGTAGGCTAATCTAATCTATAGAATCCACTTTCTACCAACACCCAATAAGCTGTAAAAAACGTGATGTCGTAAAATAGACGCTGCACATAACGAGAAAAACACACAGTAACCACAATGATAGATATCCACAGAAGCAGGCGTTTAAATTAAAGCCTAGACTCACAATAATAGCAGTACCACTCTTAGTTCAAAGCTTATGGAGCGGCGTGAGCCACAAACGCAGCAGCATGCTAATTTCCTGAAGCCAAATGCGTAAAATCAGGCTTACCTGCAGGTTATATGGTCATAAATCCATGGTATAGGGAAAAAAATCCAATTGTTCATGAAATACTATATCCCAACGTAAAAGCTGAGCTGATCAGACGTTTTTCTGGCATTGTTTTACCCGCTAGAGTGTTTAATGGTCGATGCATTCAATCATTTGCCTGTTTACAAGGATTCTCTCCCTGAGATTGGTTAATACAAAAGCCAGCTGAAAAAAAGTCAACAACAAGCAATTCGATTGGCTCAGGTTTCCACCGACGTCTGAACTGGTCTGAACTGGTCTGAACCACTGGGAACCTGATCTGAGCAGACTCCACCGTTAATGTTCGCTATACGCTGCGCCCAAAGGCTCTCCTAATCTTTGTCGTTGTGGACAGTTTGGGGAGCCAGGGCGCATGCGCCAGTTAGCCCATAAAAGGTCAATGGTAAAGATTGCTGCGCCCGAGAGGACACGACAGGAAGTACGTCGACTATTCAGCCGTGTTAAAAGTAAGAAGACCATTATTAAACTACAATTAAATGCAGATTACACACAGCACTTAGTCCATATGGTGTATAGATCGTTTAGTTTAAAATTTATGTTTTTTTAAATAAATTTTGTGATTCCTATCTTCTTCTTCCCATGAGACTGGTGGGGTGGCGCCCTAGCGCCCCCTTCGGACGAGCCGCCACTGGATGTTTGGCCTTTTCAACTCTCTGAACTTTAGTTGTGTCCTCTGTGTGTTCCTGTTCAGACGCTAATCATGGAATTATTGGACAAAGATGGCAAACTGTGATATTGATTGCACTAACAGACCATCCAAAAAGTCTCTGCTTTGTTTATATTGATAAGTGAAATTATATTTCTGTACTTTACTTTGCTGGTTGAATAGGGGAAAATTCTCATTTGACATAACTCTGCTGGGTCAAAATGTGTTGAAATATAACGTGTTGGTAGGGCTGGGTACCGAAACTCGGTACTGTCTCCCTGGGTCGTGGAGCCGGTACCGCGGGAAGTAGGGGTGCTGGGGGTGCTGCAGCACCCCCTGCTGGTGACCTCAAAGATTTATTTACCACAATGGCAAAAATGCAGATTTTAGACTTTTTTGGCAAGCCTCGAGAAAAGAAAAGGAGATGCATCAGTGAGTTCTGGGGTACATTGTCATGTATCCGGTCCAATATAGTGCATTTACAGTTTATATTGTGCTTTTTTGTATTTCAGAGACTTTTTAACACGGACAAACTTGTCCCTCATTCTCCTCCACCTCTTCGTGCGCTCGCCACCTCTAAACCCACATGTCACGTTATTTCCGTCCATGAATAAGCGCGTGTTGTATATCTTTATACTCCCCCAGTCACAGGACCACAGTGTGCGGTTTTCGGCCGTCTCACACGACTGCTCATGTCACACTGTGAGAACTCCAGAAAGGTGGAATGCTGAATGGCGCAAGATTTCAGAGAGCCAGACTGTACAACGTCTCGCTCCAACAGGACACGCTACGTCATGAGCGCACCCCGGGCGCACCCCCTGAAAAGCATACGTCACTAGACAGATAACTAAACGCTAAAAAGAGAAAAAAGCGCCACAGTTAACACTTCTTTATAGTGTCAGCTCATGACCCAGCTCATCTTCCTCAAAGAGGAAGAATTGATCCGCTACATATTTTCAAAACCTGCTTTGGCCTCAGACTCCAACTGCAGGTCTCCTTTTCCCGTCTTCCAGCTAAACAGCTGATCTGTCTGCTGGACATCCATCCTTCTCATCCTCCTTTATACATAAAACCACTAAACTACAGAGAAGTAACAATCTATCTGTCACAGATCGCTCCAAGATCTAAAGTATTGCCATCAATGTCTGTCTCAGTTTTCTCCGCTCTGTGATAGCGCCTCAGCGCACCTTTTGACACCTGCTTTCAGATCGCGCAGCAGCCACCCTCTCCCTCAGCAACAAAACGCTACTGAACCCATTCTTAGTTTAATTATTTTAGTATAACTCCGGTTTTATTTGGGCTATTAACAAAAATAAAAACTGGTGTGGAGTTTATGATCCGCATTTTAAGCATAAGTTGAATCTGAAACTCAGAGAGGCGGAGTCTTGCAGCGTCCCAAAGGTGTGTTTTCATTGGTCAACTGCAGACGGGAGTCGTAGGTTTTTAAGCAGTGCTTGAAGACTGTCGGAGGCTGTCTTCTTTCTAATAATGAGACTCATATCAATGCGTATACGACACGTAGGCTATGATTCAACTGTACATAACGAGCAGCTGAGCTTTTTATTTCAGCACCCCCTGAAGAAAATATGTTCCCGTGGTTATGGAGCCGCCACTGCAGTGGGGCTCTGCTACCACCCCACAGATTAAAGCTTGGGCTCATGCAGCCCGGCTCCAATTTCTGCGGCCTGAGACTGTGTTGTGTTTGTTGCCTGTGGATCTCTATGGGGGAGACCACAGAAACTCCATAGCTAGGTTGATGCATGCTTCACGTTAGAGTTGCTAAACTGTGTTCTGGCTAAAAGTGCCTGCAAACCTCAATTACCTTCAGTTAGCTTGTAGCTGCGAGCAATGGCGGACTGAGATCCTCAAAATCCCACTCTCAGCTCTACCTCTTTGCCCATTTTTGTATTGTCCAGGAGTCACCCACTAGGCTTCAAGTCGAAGACTCAGAAACCTATAGTCACGGAGGGTTTGTCCATATTTTTTACAGTCATTGGTCGCTCCACAAAAGATCCCAAATCACGACATAGCTCCAGCAGGATCCCCTTTGGGAAGTGGTATCTGCTCAGGAGCCACTCTGTATTCTCACCAAGCAGATCAGTGAGCTCACAGAAGTTGCATTCCTTCCAGAGTGCACGCTATGCCAAATCCATCCATCCATCCATTTTCTCCCGCTTATCCGGAGTCGGGTCGCGGGGGCAGCAGCTTAAGGAGGGAAGCCCAGACCTCCCTCTCCCCAGCCACTTGGGCCAGCTCCTCCGGGGGTATTCCAAGGCGTTCCCAGGCCAGCCGAGAGACATAATCTCTCCAGCGTGTCCTGGGTCTTCCTTTGGGTCTCCTCCCGGTTGGACGTGCCCGGAAAACCTCACCAGGGAGGCGTCCAGGAGGCAACCTAATCAGATGCCCGAGCCACCTCAACTGGCTCCTCTCGATGTGGAGGAGCAGCGGGTCTACTCCGAGCCCCTCCCGGATGACCGAGCTCCTCACCCTATCTCTAAGGGAGAGCCCAGCCACCCTGCGAAGAAAACTCATTTCGGCCGCTTGTATCCGCGATCTCGTTCTTTCGGTCACTACCCAAAGCTCGTGACCATAGGTGAGGGTAGGAACATAGATCGACCGGTAAATTGAGAGCTTCGCCTTTCGACTCAGCTCTCTCTTCACCACGACAGACCGGTACAACGCCCCCATCACTGCAGACGCAGCACCAATCCGCCTGTCGATCTCACGCTCCACCCTTCCCTCACTCGTGAACAAGACCCCGAGATACTTAAACTCCTCCACTTGGGGCAGGACCTCGTCCCTGACCTGGAGAAGGCATTCTACCCTTTTCCGACTCAAGACCATGGTCTCGGATTTAGAGGAGCTGATTCTCATCCCAGCTGCTTCACACCCGGCTGCGAACTGCTCCAGCGAAAGCCGGAGATCACGTTCTGACGAAGCCAACAGGACCACATCATCTGCAAAAAGCAGAGACCTGATCCTTAGGCCACCAAAACGGATCCCCTCACCACCTTGGCTGCACCTAGAAATTCTGTCCATAAAAGTTATGAACAGAATCGGTGACAAAGGGCAGCCTTGGCGGAGTCCAACTCTCACCGGAAACGAGCCCGACTTACTGCCGGCAATGCGGACCAAGCTCTGACACTGGTCGTACAGGGACCTAACAGCCCGTATCAAGGGGCCTGGTACCCCATACTCCCAGAGTACCCCCCACAGGGCCCCCCGAGGGACGCGGTCGAACGCCTTCTCCAAATCCACAAAACACATGTAGATTGGTTGGGCGAACTCCCACGCATCCTCCAGGACTCCCCCAAGGGTATAGAGCTGGTCCAGTGTTCCACGGCCAGGACGAAAACCGCATTGCTCCTCCTGTATCCGAGGTTCGACTATCCGATGGACCCTCCTCTTCAGAACCCCTGAATAGACCTTACCAGGGAGGCTCATGAGTGTGATCCCCCTGTAGTTGGAACACACCCTGCGGTTCCCCTTTTTAAATAGGGGGACCACCATCCCGGTCTGCCAGTCCAGTGGAACTGCCCCCGATGTCCACGCAATATTGCAGAGCCGTGTCAACCAACACAGCCCCACAACATCCAGGGCCTTAAGGAAATCCGGGCGGATCTCATCCACCCCCGGAGCCTTTCCACTGAGGAGTTTTTTGACCACCTCAGTGACCTCGGCTCCAGAGATTGGGGAGCCCAACCCAAAGTCCCCAGACTCTGCTTCCACACTGGAAGACGTGCCGGTGGGATTGAGGAGGTCTCCGAAGAATTCGGCCCACCGATTCACAATGTCCCGAGTCGAGGTCAGCAACACATCCTCCCCACTGTAAACAGTGTTGGTAGTGCACTGCTTTCCCCTCCTGAGGCGCCGGATGGTGGACCAGAATCTCCTCGAAGCCGTACGGAAGTCTTGTTCCATGGTCTCACCAAACTCCTCCCATGCCTGGGTTTTTGCCTCCGCGACCACCCGAGCCGCATTCCGCTTGGACTGCCGGTACCTATCAGCTGCCTCCGGAGTCCCACAGGCCAAAAAGACCTGATAGGACTCTTTCTTCAGCTTGACAGCATCCCTAACCACTGGTGTCCACCAGCGGGTTCGGGGGTTGCCGCCACGACAGGCACCGACCACCCTGCGGCCACAGCTGCGGTCAGCCGCCTCGACAATGGAGTCACGAAACATGGCCCATTCGGACTCAATGTCCCCTGACTCCCCCGGGACACGTTTGAAGTTCTGTCGGAGGTGGGAATTGAAGCTCCTTCTGACAGGAGACTCTGCCATACGTTCCCAGCAGACCCTCACAACACGTTTGGGTCTGCCAGGTCTGACCGGCATCTTCCCCCACCATCGAAGCCAACTCACCAGTGGTCAGTTGACAGCTCCGCCCCTCTCTTCACCCGAGTGTCCAAGACATGCGGCCGCAGATCAGATGAAACGATAACAAAATTGATCATCGACCTGCGGCCTAAGGTATCCTGGTGCCAAGAGCACATATGGACATCTTTATGCTTGAACATGGTGTTTGTTATAGACAATCCATGACGAGCACAGAAGTCTAATAACAAAACACCACTCGGACTGAAATTTGTTCCAACTATAGGCCAATTTCAAATCTACCATTTTGTGAATTACTTGAGCGTGTTGTGTATTTGCAGCTTTAGTCCTTCTTCGCCCAGAATGAAATCTTGGAACCATTTCAGTCTGGCTTCAGGACTGGACACAGCACTGAAACTGCCCTCTTAAAATTTTTAAATGATGTGTTTTTAGCAACTGATGCTGGTGAGGCAGTGGTTCTGCTGCTGTTGGACTTGACAGCATTTGATACTGTTGACCATCAGATCTTGTTGAATCGATTGGAACATTGGGTGGGGCTCTCTGGTTCTGTGTTAGAGTGGATGAGGTCCTATGTTATGGATAGGACTTATTCTGAGCTTAGGTGGGGTGTTCCCCAGGGCTCTGTTCTGGGTCCCCTGCTGTTCTCACTCTACTTGTTACCATTGGGACTGTTGTTTGAGAAACATAAAATTAGCTTCCATCTCTATGCTGATGATTGTCAACTTTATTTACCAATCCAGCAAGGGACCAGGGGTAGCATACAGCAGCTGGTGACTTGCTTACAGGATGTTACTCAATGGATGGGGTCCAATTTCTTGACTTTGAATGAGGGCAAAACTGAAATAATAGTTTTTACCCCAAATAACAACCAGCCCCATAGATTGGACCTTTTATCGCTGCTACCCTATAAGAAGTCTGTAATTACGGATTTGGGTGTTAAAATAGATTCTGCTTTACGATTAGATGCACAGGTAAATTCTGTTGTTCGTTCATGTTTTTACCAGTTGAGGCGCTTATCTAAGATTAAGTCGATCCTCACGCAACAGGAATTAAAAACTGTGACCTTTGTCATCTCTAGATTAAATTATTGCAGCTCCCTGTATGCTGGCCTTAGCCAGTCCTTATTAACTTGACTGCAGCTGGTCCAGAACGCTGTGGCTAGGTTTCTGTTTGGAGCACGGAAGTGGGACTATGTCACGCCCCTTCTAGCTGCTTTGGACTGGTTACCGGTGAAATGTTGTATCCTCCACAAGATTTTGGTCTTTGTTTTTAACTCTTTGTCAGGAACTGCCCCACCATATTTAACTTCGCTGCTGTTGTGTTCCCTCAAGATCGTTTCGTTCGGGTCAGAGTGACCTCCTAGTGGTACCGCGGTCAAAGCGCAAGTCCAGAGGTGATTGTGCCTTTTTGGTTTTGGGTCCTCGGCTTTGGAACCAACTGCCACTAGAAATAAGAAAGTCCACATCGTTGCCCACTTTTAAAGCCAAGCTTAAGGTTCACCTTAGATCGGTTTCTTAGTTTTTTACTTGTGTTTTAATTTTTTGATCATTGTTTTTTATTGTTTTTAACTCTTTTATCTTTTAATGTTTTGTTTTTATTTTATCTTGGAATGTTTTATTTTTGTATTTTATTGCAGTTTTATTGTGTCTTAGTTGTTTTTAAATTATGTTCAGCACCTTGGGCCCCCTTGATTGGGGGTAGGAAGGGGCTTTACAAATAAAATTGAATTGAAAATCCAGGTCATAAAAGTAGGTCTTCAGCCTCTTTTTAAAAACCTCTACTGATGAGGAGAGCCTAATAGCTAAGGGAAGGGCGTTCCATAGTTTTGGTCCCGCTACTGAGAACGCCCTATCCCCTCTTGTCTTTAGCCGTGCTCTGGGACCAGAGAGCAGCAATTGGGTCTCACCTTCCACCTTGTTCCCAATGCAGGGTGGACTCCACATTGTCTCTGGTCAAGTTTGACGTGTTTAGGGGCAGAATTCAAGGCAGTCATAGATCTGGTTTGGGGGTTCTCTATTTCTGTAAGCGCCAAGATATCTCACTTTACTGATTTATCTACAGGCCAAGTCTCGCCTATGGTCATAGAAGACTTGGATTGTGATTAAAGAAATAATATCAATACTGATTTGATGATTTTTGTTTTTTGAAAATGTGAAAACATTGGATATCAATCATGTAATGTAAACATTTGTAAATACAGACAATAATTCAGTTCAATTCAGTTTATTTATTCAATGCTAAATCACGACAAGTTGTCTCAAGGCACTTCATTGAGTTCAGTTCATTATGCCAATTAGTAAAAAGTTTGAGTTTATTTTAACTCTCTGGAGTTCTCTGGACATGAAAGTAAATTTCACTATAGTCGATCTATTCGATAATATTGTGCATTTTTGGAACAACTTTAAAGGTCAACTTTACCCATATTTTTAATAGATTTGCAGTGGTCTCTACCTTGTAATTCGTTCTCTGGTGGATAAAAAGGTCCAGTGCAACAGTTTGAAGACGTAGAGGTCAGCCAGAGGAGAAAGTGGCAGCACACGACAGGATCTGGAGTCTTACTTCCTGATATGTGGACATCTCTCCTCTGATTGGCTAACAGCAACACGACTCTACCACTGACTCTGTTTGCTCTGCAATGTTGATGTTTTATCTCCACAAATAACACAAGCCTGGAGGAGTTCTGCTGTGTGGTGGAGTTGCTAATGCTAACGGTTAGCTTCTACTAGCTCAGACGTTCTCTGCTGTTTCCTGGACGCTAAACCAACAACAGCATTCCCCCTCGTGAGTCAAGATGGGTGAGTCCATGAATGTTAAGTGAGAGTGTGACGAAAAATCTGTCAGGCTTGAGTTTCACCATCTATTTTCTATCAGAAACTAATGCAGGAGATAGGTGGAGGAGACTATTTTCATGTTCAGCCTGCATGTTAAACTCAGACTGACTGATCATTTTCAAAACTAACAAGTAAAAAGTGGTTTCTCAGTGAACCTGCTCTTTAATGTATTTGTAAAAATGAAATAGGAGTGTTAGTAATAAGGGGCAGATATAATAAGATTACTCTCCTTTGTGCTACTTTTAATTCATGATACATTAATTTGACAATTTTGTTGTTTATTGATGTTATTTTTCCTTCTGAATGAAAATAGCTCAGGCTAGACCAGCTGCTTCAGTAAAAGTCGTTTGAGGTGGTTTGAGTATCTGAGTAGGATGCATCTAGGTCACCTTCCTATGGAGGTTATCTGGGCATGTAAAACTGGGAGGAAAGCCCAGGGTGGACCCAAATGTCACCAGAAGGATTATGGACCATCTCTAGCCTGGGATCCTTGGTATCATCCTGGAGGAACTGGAGAGTGCCATCATGTCTGGGCTTTCCCCCTGGACCTCCTCTGCAACCCAATCTTGAATTAATGGCAGGGAAAGATTAATGGCTATTAAATACATAAACTATTTAATCCTGCACTGAATACTTTCTCTAAGTAAAACATAGGATAATTTGCCTCCAAATGGACCACTGTAAACCTGTCTGATAGCTCAAAGAAAATGTCAAACCAAAAGCCAATGGTAAGGACAAAATGTTGATGCTATTGCTTGTACTACATCAAATATTCCTCCTGTGAACTCTTAGTGATGCCCTCATTAAAGAGTGTTTTACTGATGGCATCTGCTCGTAACATCAGGTGTTGCTTTAATGAATATGCAGCCAAATTACTTCCATCAGACTGGCTGCTCATCATGATAAGCAGCAGTGACATGGCCCGTGGTCGCTCTTATGTTACTCACGGGGGAGCTTTGTCGAGCTGAAACGTCATCGCTAGCCGACCCTATTTATAACCACAGTCGAACGCAGTAGCAGATGATGTCATGCTTAGGCTAAAGGGGTATATGAGACAATTCATCAGAGGCAGAGAGGTCTCCTTTGTAGCAGCAAGCATCATAGAGGTATGGGCCAGCGTTTCAGAGCCCAGAGCTACGCTCGCCCAGATCAAAATTACAGCTGGGAGGAAACATAACCGGGAGATTAAACCTCCAGAAGCAGAACAAGAAGGAAGGAAGGAAGGAAGGAAGGAAGGAAGGAAGGAGGGAGGGAGGGAGGGAGGGAGGGTGGGTGGGTGGGTGGGTGGATGGATGGATGGATGGATGCAGCAATTCCAAGGCTTCTGGCATCTCTTGAACAATTTGCATCTTTTTACAAGCCCTCAACAAAAAGGCCAAATGAAAATCACCTGAGTTAGATGCAACACATGACCAATGAATGGTGAAAATGAAAAAAAGCTTTCAGATATAACTTTAGGATTTCATACCTACCACCTTTAATGTCAGGTGCTGAGAAATGACTGAATTATAGACGTTCTGGTTAAATGTTTAAGATAATATGTTAATCTTGTGAATCGTTGCACTATATAGACTAGAGTGACCTGTTGATGTGTTGATGCTGCCACATCCAACTCTAGCTTAACATTCATCCAAGTATTATTGCTGAGATGAAATAGACTCAAAAGGTTTGTGAGCCAGTTGATCAAGTATCTTCTGCAAACACTACAGCTAAACACACACACACACACACACACATACACAGAGAGAGAGAGAGAAAACATCACCCAGCTTTTGACTTATTAGCTCGGTTTCTTAGTGAAGAGCTAAAGGTAATTTCCACCCACTTAAATTTAAAGTTAAAGTCCCAAGTCATCATCACACACTGGTGAAATGACACCTCCGCACTTGACCCATCCCCGTGGTGGGGAGTGGTGAGCTGCAGCTGTGGCCGCGCTCGGGAACTATTTGGTGGTTTAACCCCCTAATCCAACCCCTTAGTGCTGAGTGTCAAGCCAGGAGGCATTGTGTCCCATTTTTTCAAAGTCTTTGGTATGACCCGACCGGAAATCGAACCCTGATCTCCCAGTCCCGGGGCGGACACTCTACCACTAGGCCACCGGAGCTGGTTAAAACCCAACTGCCCAGATCTTGGCTTTCATCGTCTGTGGTGCGCTAACGCACTGAGTCGCATTAAGAATACCTCACTAAGTTGTAATACAATAAGAGATGAGGGCGTGTTTCTTAGAGAAATCAAGGATTAAGGACAAAGTGACATAAACAGACTTGTGAAAACCACAGAAACGTCTCTACAAGTTGAGGGTCAGCTTGCTTTCCAAACTGACCCCACCACGAGGATGTACAGTACAGCTGACTGGGATCTTTTATGCGTAGGAAAGAAAATAAGAGTGCATTTAATCCCTCAGGTCACCCTGTGCATTCAGGGTCACGCTACATGAAGCTGCACAACAACACAAGCACATCATTAAATCCAGAAAAGCTTCAGGTCCATCTGGAATTTAAAAAACAAGGGCAGCGCTTTTCTGTAGGTTATACAAGGTAGAACTATGACAAGTAACATTTTTAACTAATTTATAAACGTTTCTGTGAATTTGTAGAAAGATATCTGCACTTTTAGACCAAACGTTTACTACCTGTCATGTCTGCTCAGAGATGGACGAACGAATCTGGATCTCTTGCTTGCGTCGAGTCAATCAAAAAGAAACATCAAACATAGTAAAAGAGTTCATTCTCAGTTCTGTCTGACTGATAACTGGACTTCATGATGCTGCGAGGAAGCCTGACCTAAAAGTTAAAGAGGTGGAGGACCAGAGAGGATTTCCAGACAAAACCTTGTTTTTTCTGTGAACCACTGAGTCTATCTCATGATAACAAACCAGAGCAGCTCTCCAGCAGGTTTTCTATTACAGATCAAGTTCCTACCAGTCTCCTCTCACCTGGCGGTCCATTCAAATGATCCAACTAAGCAGTGGCGGCTCGTCCATAGGGGGCGCTAGGGCGCTGCCCCACCAGTCTCACAGGAAGAGGAAGAAGAAGAGAGGAATCACAAAATGTATTTAAAAAAACATAAATTTAAACTAAACGATCTATACACATTATGGGCTGTAAGTGCTGTGTGTAATCTGCATTTAATTGTAGTTTAATAAAGTTAATACTTTTAACACGGCCGAAACGTCGACGTACTTCCTGTCACGTGTCCTCTCGCGGGCGCAGCAATCTTTACCATTGACTTAAAACGGGCTAACTGGCGCATGCGCGCTGGATCCGCAACGACAAGGAATAGGAGAGCTGTTGGGCGCATATGGTTGCGATCGCAAACGGGGGAGTCTGCTCAGATCAGGAGGAGGATGCTGATTGGTCAGCTCACCCAGCCCAGACAGAACCGGAAATTTCTCCACAGGCTACTTCACCGTCCTTTGTTGTTGTGGAGCTGCTGCTAATGTTGACTATGGAGAAAACTAGTAGTTTCATCTTTTTATCATTGGATTCTACGAACCAAGTGGATTTTTTTACTATAAGATGGATTATTTTGACCAGCAAGGTAAGACAGAATTTAGCTTTTGACTTCATGAAAATAGCTTTGTTTTGCTTTCATTTAGTAGTCATTGGGTGGTGTTGAGGTAGAAAACGTGGATTCTATCATTTAAAAGAGCCTCTTCCTGTTTAGTGTGTGTGAGGTTTGCATATATTGGTGAATATGAAGCATGTTTTTGGAACAACTTTGTTGCGAACTTAGCAACAAAGTCCATCGATTTCAAGTTGTGTATAATAAGAATGGTAATTTGGCGTTCCCTAGTGGTGATATGTGGTTAGCGCATCTGAAAAACTGACCTGCAAATAAAGAAAATAACGATCGTTTATATAGCGCCTCTCAAGATAAAAACCATTCACAAGAACTAACATAAAAAAATAAAAATAAAAAAATGCACCCCACCCAAAAAAAATTCACCAGCCGCCACTGCAACTAAGACCAGGGCAGAATTCCTTCATAATACCTTACAATGGGAGAGATTGGATGTTCTTATATTCCCAGAACAGTTTTGCTGCAACAGTAACACTTGTAGTCATATTAATCATTTATTTCTGACCACAAATATAACGTACAGAGCAAGTGCAATGTACTTACTGGGTATTTAACGCCGTGTAGGTTTAAACAAAAGCAACTGGACATCTTAGATGTTTCTACAGGGGTCACACACCTGTAGGTCTCTGTAGGTAAATGTACAAGTGAAATACACTAAGCAATAAGCAATCCAAACAACACCAGCAAAGGTCAAAAATCATAGGTCTAATAGTTCCAGAGGCTGGACTAAAGGGCAGGGTTTTACCCTCATAAAATCCTTTCCTTTTCCAGCGGTTCTACTTGTGCACAAAAAATGTTGAAACAAAACTTCCTATAGAAATATTAAGTCCCAATTTTTTACATGAATGTCATCCTTGGCTTCATCCCTCACAAAATATAATAAAATATTTGCATGTTTCTGAGATTGAAGCCCTTTATTGCCAGGTTTATGATCAGAACCAGAACTGTGAAAAAATAACAATAATATTTTTGTGTGTGTTATGTCCAGAGGACTTGATTTGGGGGTGAACTGTAGCTGCCTTGGAGTGTCACAAATGGGCATAAACATATTTTTATTTTTTAATGCAGTGTGANGGGGGGGGGGGGGGGGGGGGGGGGGGGGGGGGGGGGGGGGGGGGGGGGGGGGGGTGGATGGATGGATGGATGGATGCAGCAATTCCAAGGCTTCTGGCATCTCTTGAACAATTTGCATCTTTTTACAAGCCCTCAACAAAAAGGCCAAATGAAAATCACCTGAGTTAGATGCAACACATGACCAATGAATGGTGAAAATGAAAAAAAGCTTTCAGATATAACTTTAGGATTTCATACCTACCACCTTTAATGTCAGGTGCTGAGAAATGACTGAATTATAGACGTTCTGGTTAAATGTTTAAGATAATATGTTAATCTTGTGAATCGTTGCACTATATAGACTAGAGTGACCTGTTGATGTGTTGATGCTGCCACATCCAACTCTAGCTTAACATTCATCCAAGTATTATTGCTGAGATGAAATAGACTCAAAAGGTTTGTGAGCCAGTTGATCAAGTATCTTCTGCAAACACTACAGCTAAACACACACACACACACACACACATACACAGAGAGAGAGAGAGAAAACATCACCCAGCTTTTGACTTATTAGCTCGGTTTCTTAGTGAAGAGCTAAAGGTAATTTCCACCCACTTAAATTTAAAGTTAAAGTCCCAAGTCATCATCACACACTGGTGAAATGACACCTCCGCACTTGACCCATCCCCGTGGTGGGGAGTGGTGAGCTGCAGCTGTGGCCGCGCTCGGGAACTATTTGGTGGTTTAACCCCCTAATCCAACCCCTTAGTGCTGAGTGTCAAGCCAGGAGGCATTGTGTCCCATTTTTTCAAAGTCTTTGGTATGACCCGACCGGAAATCGAACCCTGATCTCCCAGTCCCGGGGCGGACACTCTACCACTAGGCCACCGGAGCTGGTTAAAACCCAACTGCCCAGATCTTGGCTTTCATCGTCTGTGGTGCGCTAACGCACTGAGTCGCATTAAGAATACCTCACTAAGTTGTAATACAATAAGAGATGAGGGCGTGTTTCTTAGAGAAATCAAGGATTAAGGACAAAGTGACATAAACAGACTTGTGAAAACCACAGAAACGTCTCTACAAGTTGAGGGTCAGCTTGCTTTCCAAACTGACCCCACCACGAGGATGTACAGTACAGCTGACTGGGATCTTTTATGCGTAGGAAAGAAAATAAGAGTGCATTTAATCCCTCAGGTCACCCTGTGCATTCAGGGTCACGCTACATGAAGCTGCACAACAACACAAGCACATCATTAAATCCAGAAAAGCTTCAGGTCCATCTGGAATTTAAAAAACAAGGGCAGCGCTTTTCTGTAGGTTATACAAGGTAGAACTATGACAAGTAACATTTTTAACTAATTTATAAACGTTTCTGTGAATTTGTAGAAAGATATCTGCACTTTTAGACCAAACGTTTACTACCTGTCATGTCTGCTCAGAGATGGACGAACGAATCTGGATCTCTTGCTTGCGTCGAGTCAATCAAAAAGAAACATCAAACATAGTAAAAGAGTTCATTCTCAGTTCTGTCTGACTGATAACTGGACTTCATGATGCTGCGAGGAAGCCTGACCTAAAAGTTAAAGAGGTGGAGGACCAGAGAGGATTTCCAGACAAAACCTTGTTTTTTCTGTGAACCACTGAGTCTATCTCATGATAACAAACCAGAGCAGCTCTCCAGCAGGTTTTCTATTACAGATCAAGTTCCTACCAGTCTCCTCTCACCTGGCGGTCCATTCAAATGATCCAACTAAGCAGTGGCGGCTCGTCCATAGGGGGCGCTAGGGCGCTGCCCCACCAGTCTCACAGGAAGAGGAAGAAGAAGAGAGGAATCACAAAATGTATTTAAAAAAACATAAATTTAAACTAAACGATCTATACACATTATGGGCTGTAAGTGCTGTGTGTAATCTGCATTTAATTGTAGTTTAATAAAGTTAATACTTTTAACACGGCCGAAACGTCGACGTACTTCCTGTCACGTGTCCTCTCGCGGGCGCAGCAATCTTTACCATTGACTTAAAACGGGCTAACTGGCGCATGCGCGCTGGATCCGCAACGACAAGGAATAGGAGAGCTGTTGGGCGCATATGGTTGCGATCGCAAACGGGGGAGTCTGCTCAGATCAGGAGGAGGATGCTGATTGGTCAGCTCACCCAGCCCAGACAGAACCGGAAATTTCTCCACAGGCTACTTCACCGTCCTTTGTTGTTGTGGAGCTGCTGCTAATGTTGACTATGGAGAAAACTAGTAGTTTCATCTTTTTATCATTGGATTCTACGAACCAAGTGGATTTTTTTACTATAAGATGGATTATTTTGACCAGCAAGGTAAGACAGAATTTAGCTTTTGACTTCATGAAAATAGCTTTGTTTTGCTTTCATTTAGTAGTCATTGGGTGGTGTTGAGGTAGAAAACGTGGATTCTATCATTTAAAAGAGCCTCTTCCTGTTTAGTGTGTGTGAGGTTTGCATATATTGGTGAATATGAAGCATGTTTTTGGAACAACTTTGTTGCGAACTTAGCAACAAAGTCCATCGATTTCAAGTTGTGTATAATAAGAATGGTAATTTGGCGTTCCCTAGTGGTGATATGTGGTTAGCGCATCTGAAAAACTGACCTGCAAATAAAGAAAATAACGATCGTTTATATAGCGCCTCTCAAGATAAAAACCATTCACAAGAACTAACATAAAAAAATAAAAATAAAAAAATGCACCCCACCCAAAAAAAATTCACCAGCCGCCACTGCAACTAAGACCAGGGCAGAATTCCTTCATAATACCTTACAATGGGAGAGATTGGATGTTCTTATATTCCCAGAACAGTTTTGCTGCAACAGTAACACTTGTAGTCATATTAATCATTTATTTCTGACCACAAATATAACGTACAGAGCAAGTGCAATGTACTTACTGGGTATTTAACGCCGTGTAGGTTTAAACAAAAGCAACTGGACATCTTAGATGTTTCTACAGGGGTCACACACCTGTAGGTCTCTGTAGGTAAATGTACAAGTGAAATACACTAAGCAATAAGCAATCCAAACAACACCAGCAAAGGTCAAAAATCATAGGTCTAATAGTTCCAGAGGCTGGACTAAAGGGCAGGGTTTTACCCTCATAAAATCCTTTCCTTTTCCAGCGGTTCTACTTGTGCACAAAAAATGTTGAAACAAAACTTCCTATAGAAATATTAAGTCCCAATTTTTTACATGAATGTCATCCTTGGCTTCATCCCTCACAAAATATAATAAAATATTTGCATGTTTCTGAGATTGAANATGGATGCAGCAATTCCAAGGCTTCTGGCATCTCTTGAACAATTTGCATCTTTTTACAAGCCCTCAACAAAAAGGCCAAATGAAAATCACCTGAGTTAGATGCAACACATGACCAATGAATGGTGAAAATGAAAAAAAGCTTTCAGATATAACTTTAGGATTTCATACCTACCACCTTTAATGTCAGGTGCTGAGAAATGACTGAATTATAGACGTTCTGGTTAAATGTTTAAGATAATATGTTAATCTTGTGAATCGTTGCACTATATAGACTAGAGTGACCTGTTGATGTGTTGATGCTGCCACATCCAACTCTAGCTTAACATTCATCCAAGTATTATTGCTGAGATGAAATAGACTCAAAAGGTTTGTGAGCCAGTTGATCAAGTATCTTCTGCAAACACTACAGCTAAACACACACACACACACACACACATACACAGAGAGAGAGAGAGAAAACATCACCCAGCTTTTGACTTATTAGCTCGGTTTCTTAGTGAAGAGCTAAAGGTAATTTCCACCCACTTAAATTTAAAGTTAAAGTCCCAAGTCATCATCACACACTGGTGAAATGACACCTCCGCACTTGACCCATCCCCGTGGTGGGGAGTGGTGAGCTGCAGCTGTGGCCGCGCTCGGGAACTATTTGGTGGTTTAACCCCCTAATCCAACCCCTTAGTGCTGAGTGTCAAGCCAGGAGGCATTGTGTCCCATTTTTTCAAAGTCTTTGGTATGACCCGACCGGAAATCGAACCCTGATCTCCCAGTCCCGGGGCGGACACTCTACCACTAGGCCACCGGAGCTGGTTAAAACCCAACTGCCCAGATCTTGGCTTTCATCGTCTGTGGTGCGCTAACGCACTGAGTCGCATTAAGAATACCTCACTAAGTTGTAATACAATAAGAGATGAGGGCGTGTTTCTTAGAGAAATCAAGGATTAAGGACAAAGTGACATAAACAGACTTGTGAAAACCACAGAAACGTCTCTACAAGTTGAGGGTCAGCTTGCTTTCCAAACTGACCCCACCACGAGGATGTACAGTACAGCTGACTGGGATCTTTTATGCGTAGGAAAGAAAATAAGAGTGCATTTAATCCCTCAGGTCACCCTGTGCATTCAGGGTCACGCTACATGAAGCTGCACAACAACACAAGCACATCATTAAATCCAGAAAAGCTTCAGGTCCATCTGGAATTTAAAAAACAAGGGCAGCGCTTTTCTGTAGGTTATACAAGGTAGAACTATGACAAGTAACATTTTTAACTAATTTATAAACGTTTCTGTGAATTTGTAGAAAGATATCTGCACTTTTAGACCAAACGTTTACTACCTGTCATGTCTGCTCAGAGATGGACGAACGAATCTGGATCTCTTGCTTGCGTCGAGTCAATCAAAAAGAAACATCAAACATAGTAAAAGAGTTCATTCTCAGTTCTGTCTGACTGATAACTGGACTTCATGATGCTGCGAGGAAGCCTGACCTAAAAGTTAAAGAGGTGGAGGACCAGAGAGGATTTCCAGACAAAACCTTGTTTTTTCTGTGAACCACTGAGTCTATCTCATGATAACAAACCAGAGCAGCTCTCCAGCAGGTTTTCTATTACAGATCAAGTTCCTACCAGTCTCCTCTCACCTGGCGGTCCATTCAAATGATCCAACTAAGCAGTGGCGGCTCGTCCATAGGGGGCGCTAGGGCGCTGCCCCACCAGTCTCACAGGAAGAGGAAGAAGAAGAGAGGAATCACAAAATGTATTTAAAAAAACATAAATTTAAACTAAACGATCTATACACATTATGGGCTGTAAGTGCTGTGTGTAATCTGCATTTAATTGTAGTTTAATAAAGTTAATACTTTTAACACGGCCGAAACGTCGACGTACTTCCTGTCACGTGTCCTCTCGCGGGCGCAGCAATCTTTACCATTGACTTAAAACGGGCTAACTGGCGCATGCGCGCTGGATCCGCAACGACAAGGAATAGGAGAGCTGTTGGGCGCATATGGTTGCGATCGCAAACGGGGGAGTCTGCTCAGATCAGGAGGAGGATGCTGATTGGTCAGCTCACCCAGCCCAGACAGAACCGGAAATTTCTCCACAGGCTACTTCACCGTCCTTTGTTGTTGTGGAGCTGCTGCTAATGTTGACTATGGAGAAAACTAGTAGTTTCATCTTTTTATCATTGGATTCTACGAACCAAGTGGATTTTTTTACTATAAGATGGATTATTTTGACCAGCAAGGTAAGACAGAATTTAGCTTTTGACTTCATGAAAATAGCTTTGTTTTGCTTTCATTTAGTAGTCATTGGGTGGTGTTGAGGTAGAAAACGTGGATTCTATCATTTAAAAGAGCCTCTTCCTGTTTAGTGTGTGTGAGGTTTGCATATATTGGTGAATATGAAGCATGTTTTTGGAACAACTTTGTTGCGAACTTAGCAACAAAGTCCATCGATTTCAAGTTGTGTATAATAAGAATGGTAATTTGGCGTTCCCTAGTGGTGATATGTGGTTAGCGCATCTGAAAAACTGACCTGCAAATAAAGAAAATAACGATCGTTTATATAGCGCCTCTCAAGATAAAAACCATTCACAAGAACTAACATAAAAAAATAAAAATAAAAAAATGCACCCCACCCAAAAAAAATTCACCAGCCGCCACTGCAACTAAGACCAGGGCAGAATTCCTTCATAATACCTTACAATGGGAGAGATTGGATGTTCTTATATTCCCAGAACAGTTTTGCTGCAACAGTAACACTTGTAGTCATATTAATCATTTATTTCTGACCACAAATATAACGTACAGAGCAAGTGCAATGTACTTACTGGGTATTTAACGCCGTGTAGGTTTAAACAAAAGCAACTGGACATCTTAGATGTTTCTACAGGGGTCACACACCTGTAGGTCTCTGTAGGTAAATGTACAAGTGAAATACACTAAGCAATAAGCAATCCAAACAACACCAGCAAAGGTCAAAAATCATAGGTCTAATAGTTCCAGAGGCTGGACTAAAGGGCAGGGTTTTACCCTCATAAAATCCTTTCCTTTTCCAGCGGTTCTACTTGTGCACAAAAAATGTTGAAACAAAACTTCCTATAGAAATATTAAGTCCCAATTTTTTACATGAATGTCATCCTTGGCTTCATCCCTCACAAAATATAATAAAATATTTGCATGTTTCTGAGATTGAAGCCCTTTATTGCCAGGTTTATGATCAGAACCAGAACTGTGAAAAAATAACAATAATATTTTTGTGTGTGTTATGTCCAGAGGACTTGATTTGGGGGTGAACTGTAGCTGCCTTGGAGTGTCACAAATGGGCATAAACATATTTTTATTTTTTAATGCAGTGTGAGTCATTGCCCCACTATATATGGGGAAAATATGCAATCTAGAGGGAAACGGTAAAAACTAAACATTGAATGTGTGACTTGTCTGGGAAACCAGACATTATAATAAAAAAACATATGATCATATTTAGGCTTATTAGAAAAAATGATTTACATAGAAGTCAATGGCACAAAAAATGACAAGGGAGCAGGAATGCTATAAAATCATTTCAGCATTATATTAAATGGAGTAAGAGATTTTTTTGTATTTTTATTTTTAATAATTCCCCACAAAATAGACACCCTGTGAAAAAATGGGATAAATTGCATTAGCATAGCCAAAGTTATTCACAAAAACACCTGTCTGCACAGAAAATGCACTAGGCGCGTATAAGGGTTAACACAGAGAAGACCAGAGTTCACTTCCACCAAAATACTGAATCAGTATCATATTTTAATTAAAAAGCATGCTGGATGCAGGTCATGTTTAGGAAACTAAAGGCGATGGTACCCTCAGTAATGAGATGGGGTTTGACTCCTTGTGGTGCCTTGCTCATCGGACTGACATGTGACACAAACTCCACTGTGCTCTCTGCTGGACTCCCTTTTTATTCTCAGAGTAGAGCTGATGTGTGAGGAAGCAGCTGAATCCAGACCTGGTCTTTGTGTAAATGTAAACCTGACAGGGTCTTGTTGTACGGATTCAGAGATGGAACCCGCCAGGAGACCCGTCTGAGTAAACGGCTCCAGCAGCAGCTCCCCATCCACCTGGGCGGGACCAGAACCATCACATGGCTGGTAATAAATAAATATGTAAACATTTTGTTGTGTGTGATGTTGGTTTTATGTTTTCATGTTTTGTTTTAGAGACAGCATTTTGCATGTACTCTAAGGGTTTTTTTTTTTCTTTCTTCGATTGAGTGTGTAAATAATTATAATTTTGGAATGTGTTAATTTCTCTATGTAAAAAGGGGCAGAAATTATAAGATATTTTCTTCATTCTGTTCTGTTAATCTGTCTTGGTTTTTCTCAAAGCCTAAAATAAACAATGTGTGTTTTTCTGCTATAAACACAAGCTTCAGCAGCATCAGCTTGTGCCACATTTCAATCTGCTGAACACAGAACTCTTAATTTTTCCCCAGAGTCCATCCTGAGTTCCCAAGTGCTGAGAGACAGGGAGCCCACAGATGGGACCAAAGCTGGAGATGTGACCCACAAGAACTTTTAGTGGAAACAATAATATAAAGGGAGAACATGTGCCCAGATGTCACGGGCAAACATTTAAAAATGACCACCGGAGCCAAACATGCATAATTCTGCCTGAAGGAGCCAAATAGAAGGTCAGACGGAGGAGGGCAGATGATGAGCAGAAGACTCTAACAGCCCAGAGTCCCTGAGGTGTTCCCACTGAGGGTTGTACAGTCATCTACAAAAGAAACGGACCCAAAGCTAACAAGGTGGTGACGCCTGAGCGAGTTTGACAAGTTGGAAAGCCACAATAGGGCGACTCAAGAAAGGAGTTAAGGAGAATGTTTCACACAGAAATCTGCTACTGTACATCATAATAAGGAATCATGGATGGATACAAATGATTCAGCAACTAAATCAAACCAATCATAACACTTTATAAATTATGGGATGCTTCCATTCATGCATTCAGCTTTAACGCACTTGGAGTGTAACAGTGGACGGTTTACCCGAGTAAATGGTGCCAGTTATTGTAAAAGGAAGTACCGGAATTCGTGGTCGTGGTCTTCTTCATAGTGTGCGTGAAGTGCTGATCCTCTCTTCTGTCAGTAAACGCAGCGCGCTGATCCTCAGAGGAAACCTGGAGCTGTCCGACTCCCGCGCTCTGCGCTGGCTTTGGTATCTGCCGCAAATCTCCGTGCGCGATGACGCTCTGCAGACAGACACAGCTGTAGCTGGAATTCTGCTGGAGTCGATGATGTGCACTTATCACACTGTGGTAGATTAGAAACCATCTAACGAAAGAGAGGCGTGCGCATGGTGGAGGCGGGTGGAGAGCTCAGCTGACGCGCTTTTACGCGCGGACCGCACTTGTAGACGGTGCTTTATAATAAAACAAAAATGGAACTCCATCCCGATATGTCTTCACCAAATTCAGTTAAAAACAAACAGCAACCTGTTAGCTATGTTCACACTGCAGGCAAAAGCGCATCAAATCCGCATGTTGACCTGCCTGTGACCCTTATCTGATTTTTTTGTGACAGTCTGACAGTCTGAACAGCACAGATCCGATTTTTCCTAATCCGATCCAGGTCGTTTCAATATGTAGTACTGATTGCGACACATATGCGCATTTTTTGAAAGCGACTGCAGTCTGAACGGTCATGTCGCATTAAATCCGCCTCCTATCCGAGTTTTTTGGAGTCTGAACGGTCATGTCGCATTAAATCCACCTCCTACGTTACTGCTCAGCGGAGCGCTGAAGAGCAGCGCTGACTCAGGGGTCTGTGGGACATCCTGTCAAATTTTGGAATTAAAAATACAAGAAAGCATGAGAACGGGAGGTGCTGCTGGAGCGAAGCGCATCTCCGGTCTCGGTCTCCCCCAGCTGGCATTCGACTGACATTAAACGTTTAAATGTCGTTGAAATAGGCCTACTGTCAGTTTATGAAAAAACGTTAATCCAACGTTAAAACAACGTTGAACACCAAACAGTTGAAGTGGCGTTGTTAATTCAATACCAATTCAACATTATTTTTTCAGCCATATTTTTATACATTTTGTTTAGTAGAAAAATAACATTATTACAACATCCAAACAATGTTGATGAATTAACCGTTGAAAAAGTGTTTATACATGAATGTTGATTCAATGTTGAAAGATCAACTCTGAATCAACTCTGAATTAAGTTGTGATCGAGCCTGCAACTAAGCATCGTAAGGCAGCTTTATAGCACATTTCATACACAGAGGCAATTCAGTGTGCTTTCCTTTAGCAAGAATAGCAAGAACATTAAAATCAAATACAAAACAAATTATTTCAGAATAAAAAAAAAAGACAAAGTTAACCCCTTATCAAGCGGGGTCATTTTGGCAAAATCGCTTGTAATTTGACCTCTCCAAATTAGAATCATTGCTGTTATTGAACCCTGTAAGTTTGACAGAAAAAAAAGTTATGCACCTTTGAACTCACAGAAAATAATTTTTTTTTTGTTCTCGCCTAAATTTTTTTGTGAAAATAAGGGTGCCTATAGCTCCAGTAGTTAGTTGGGGACAGAAACACACTGTGTCCCAACAGAATCACTTGTTGACTACTCACATTTAAAATTTGAGAAGAATATCTGTAAAAATGAAATTTTTACACCATTTTTTGTGTGGGTATGTCAAGGCGCTTTATAGAAGGACCTTTGGTTTATCCAAACCTATCCAAATTGGACACATTTGGGAACGTATGGAAAAAGTGCAATAACTTTTGAATGCTTCAACCCACAGATATCAATTAGGGCTCTACTGAAAGCTTACACCTAGAGGAATCTGTATCTACACACAATGTCACTCTATTAGGTATGGAAATTCATATTCCATAATCAAAACCATAAAATATACACGTTTCAATAAGAAAATGGTCAAAACAAGTGTTATGGGTCAAAAATCTATATATTTTTTATATATTTCACACAAACACACAAACTATATACATTGAGCATCAAAC
>SSNS01000681.1:178334-203000 GCA_006937985.1 Aphyosemion australe | reverse complement strand
ATATATATATATATATATATAGTGTGTGTGTGTGTGTTAAGCAATATTCACATAGGTCTGTTTTATAGTTTTGACAAGCTATTTCACAAGGTGGGTAAAATTCTTTTCAAATGACTTGAATGTCTCACCTCACATTTTCATTCTTTCTTCCTTTGCAGCATAGAGAGACTATGGTGAGACCTGTGGATGGCAGTCACAAGCACATACTCTACCATCTTTTCCACAGCCTTGATGAAGAAGGTTCACTGGACTCCACCAGCTGTCCACCTTTTTGCAGCTTAGTGTATGTTCCTACCCCAGCTACAGTCAGAACTGTGCAGCTTTATTGGTGGAGTAATCATCCCCTCCAAACAGCAGAGCTTTATGTCAAACCAACTCTGGGAGATGGGGTGAAGAACTTCCAGGAATTGTGGTCCCACCTGTCCTCTCACACAGCAGAGCCTTGAAGTCCTCAGAGCAACCATCAATCCAAATGTACCATCAGATGATCATGGACCATACCTCTGTTCTAAACTATGTTCATACTCAAAGATGCCAAATGTTTCATTTTAAGGTCTAATAAGTGATTTTTAATATAAAGGTTTAGACAGATTTGTAAAACCCAAGAATTTAACTTTAGACATTGTCCATATTTATCTTTTCAGCTGTTATTTAATTTGAACTATTACTGGCCAAGTTTATTACTGATCATTTCAATAAATGTACTCATGGGAGACTGAAATATTGAGTTTATTGAGCAAACATAAGTGCAAAGGTTCAACGAAGAGTAATTTACCATGGTTATCCCAAGTGCTTAAAAACTGGGTAGTTGAAGTACTGAATTTTAAATTGAGTTTTCGGAAGTCAATAAATGCTACCAGCAAACCACAAATGGGGTACTGAGATCACAATTCTTTTTAATTTAAAATCTTCAGGACACATTGAGTCATTGTCTGTGTGTGGTAGCTCATCCTGTAGGGCAGTGGGTTTGTATGCGGGTGGTTCAGAGTTCAATACCTGGACAAACGATGACTTTTAGACTTTGTGTGAATTTCTGGACCACATGAAATGGTCTAAAAAAGCAAATGAGTATCATCTACTTGCGTAGCTTGATCTGTTGGGGCATTGGCTTGGTGTGCAGGTGGTTCAGGGTTCAAACCCAGAACATAGCAATTTTAGGCTTTGTGTGAATTCTGGACAACATGAAATGCTCAAAAACCAAGTAGTAAGTGTCTGCTTGTCTAGTTTGCCCTGTAAGTTACTGGGTTGGTGTGCTGATGGTTCAGGGTTCAAAACAAACAATGTCTTTTAGACTTTGTGTGAATTCTTGACAGCAAGAAATGCTCTAAAAATCTAAGCAGTTGTGTTCATGTTTAGCTCATTCTGTAAGGCCTTGCCTTGGAGTGTGAGTGGTTCATGGTTCAATCCCCAGAGAAATACTTGTTTATGACTGAACAAGTTTTTAAGTACAAAAGCTAAAAATAACAAGTTCAAACCTCCCACCAGAACATGTCCAAGTGTTCAAACCAACCGGATTTCCTAAAAAACCATACACATGGAAATCCAGCTGTGAACAAGTGTATGCTTTTTTAGGTGAGAGTGGCAGGATGAATGGTGGTCATGGATGGAGCCTTCAAACCAACCGGATTTCCTAAAAAACCCATACACATGTTTGCAGCTGGATTTCCAGAAATCCAGCTGCAAACATGTGTATGGTGTTTTAGGTGAGAGTGGCAAAAAACCCATACACATGTTTGCAGCTGGATTTCTGGAAATCCAGCTGCAAACATGTGTATGGGTTTTTTAGGAAATCCGGTTGGTTTGAAGGCTGCATCCATGACCACCATTCATCCTGCCACTCTCACCTAAAAAAGCATACACGTGTTCACAGCTGGATTTCCAGAACCCTTCACCGGGACATTTGAACTTGTCGTTTTTAGCTTTTGTATTTAAAAACTTGTTCAGTCATAAGGTTTGGACTATCAATTTCCACAACACAAGTATTTCTCTGGGAATTGAACCCTGAACCAGTCACACTTCAAGCCAAGGCCTTACAGACTGAGCTAAACAAGAACACAACTGCTTAGATTTTTAGAGCATTTCTTGCTGTCAAGAATTCACACAAAGTCTGAAAGACGATCAGCACACCAACCCAGTAACTTACAGGGCAAACTAGACAAGCAGACACTTACTACTTGGTTTTTGAGCATTTCATGTTGTCCAGAATTCACACAAAGCCTAAAATTGCTATGTTCTGGGTTTGAACCCTGAACCACCTGCACACCAAGCCAATGCCCCAACAGACCAAGCCACGCAAGGAGATGATACTCATTTGCTTTTTTAGACCATTTTATGTGGTCCAGAAATTCACACAAAGTCTAAAAGTCATTGTTTGTCCAGGTATTGAACTCTGAACCACCTGCATATAAACCCACTGCCCTACAGACTGAGCTACCACACACAGACAATGACCTAATGTGTCCTGAAGATTTTAAATTAAAAAGAATTGTGATCTCAGTACCCCCTTTGTGGTTTGCTGGTAGCATTTATTGACTTCCGAAAACTAAATTTAAAATTCAGTACTTCAACTACCCAGTTTTTAATCACTTGGGATAACCATGGTAAATTACTCTTCGTTGAACCTTTGCACTTATGTTTGCTCAATAAACTCAATATTTCAGTCTCCCATGAGTACATTTATTGAAATGATCAGTAATAAACTTGGCCAGTAATAGTTCAAATTAAATAACAGCTGAAAAGATAAATATGGACAATGTCTAAAGTTAAATTCTTGGGTTTTACAAATCTGTCTAAACCTTTCGAGCACGCTCTGTGATTGATCTCTGTACGTAAGCGGTAGTCTAATGCTACCGGTGCTCAGATCATATTGCATAGAACTCTATGAGACAGGGGGTGGGCTTAGCAAAACAAAAAAAAGACACATTGCCTACATTATATCACAATACAAGATAAGACAATTACTTTTATGGCTTTCTAAAAAATCATACATAATACCTGAAAGAGGAAAACTCCGTATTACAGCTTTAAATAAAGTGATATCACATTGCTGACTCAGTCTGCAGGGCAGTGGGTTTGCAGGTTGTTCAGAATTCAATACCTGGGCAAACAATGTACCATCAGATGATCATGGACTAATGGGAGACTGAAATATTGAGTTTATTGAGCAAACATAAACATAAGCACACACCCTGAAAAATAAACTGGTGAAACACTATTACAGTAGTTGTGGAGTAACAGCATGACTGTTATTTTACAAGCTTTATTATACAATAAACAACTAATCAAGCTCAATACAATAACAGGTTCAATTTGTGTATAACAGAATTACAAAAAGTTTGAAGTAAAGAGCTGTGACCTAAAATGCAAAACTACAAATCTTTTCAGATCATATGTGATTCTTTGCCAGACGTATTTGCAGTTGTCAAGTTTAGTACGAACTCTTCATAAGTGCAGAGGTGAGCAGTCGGAAATGTTAGTGTGTGAACATGCACTCACAACAGGAAAGCACAAGTTATCAGGCATGTGTTCAAAACAGACTCATTTTGAACCATAATATTTCTGACAGTAGGAGGTGCCGATGTGACTCCTGTGAACCACCGCATGACCTTCAGGACAGTCAGCTGGTCATCTCTGCTGGCTGGCTGGCTATCTTGGGAGAAAAGCATGACTCATGATTAGTTTTGTATCAGAATGTTTTGTTTTTATTTAGTCTTTAGTGTGACAAAAAAGCTTAAAAAGGGACATTCCCCTCAGACCTGTAGCTATTATTTAATAACTATAATTTGCTATATTGTTTAGTATGCAACTGGATAATGTCAATACATTACCTCAAGTTCAGTCAGAATATCCTAAAGTAACTTCTTTGGTGTGCTTGATACTACAAGTTCACTCGTCTGAGGGGCAAGGTAGTTGGTGTCAGCCTGAAAAACACATGGAGACAAAGATGTAGTGTTATAGTGTATGATAACCATTCACCATACCATAAAGGCAATACCACCTTCTCATTATCTGTGACAAAAAGCAGTGTGGTCTGGTGGTGACCTGCCTCTTGAACTCTTAGTAGAAATCTTCCCATAACTTGCTTCTCCAACATTTCCTGAAAACAACAAAAATGCAGAATGTAAAGCAGGTCTCATCCAATTATTGCTAATTTATTAAACCCAAGTTTACATGCTCCTACAGAACTGAGTCAGTGGTTGAATTAGTGGTCTTTAAGCTTTGCAGACCTTCTGGTTTTTAAAATCAGGTGTGCAGGAGTTAGAAAGTAAAACATGCTGGATAGCAGATCTCGTGGACCAGGATTGGAGACATATTATCAGTAATTAGATGTAACTTAGCATTAATCTTGTGTGTAAAATGATGCATATGCTTCATGCTTGGTGGTTAGGCTACCTTCCATGTTACTGAGATCTGTGAGAATCCGCACACATTCACTTTCAAGTTAAAATGAGCTAAATAGAAATGGATGTGATCTGACAAAGATGCTGTGTAATTCAGAATTTAGCTAAGGCTAACCTTGCTAGCCGCTAACAAGAAGCACACGCTGCTCAATCACATTGAATAACTCAGACAAAAACAAAACTTTTAACTGCATAAACGGTAAATGAACAGAAAAAATTAACTTACTGCAGATGAACGGTGGTCTGCCCAACGCAGGTAGGCTCACCATTGCGCAATGTCGATGTGCTAACCATGGTGCTACTGCTAACAACAGAAACACGACCTGGGCGGAAATGACGTCAAACCTAAGCGCTTTCACCCAACTGTCATTCATTTCCCATGCAGCCAATGAGCCCAAAGCCCGCCCCCCCATGTGAAATCAGGCTCAGCTTCGTAAACGAAAAGAAAGTATTGGAAACGTAAACTCAGGCCTGAGAGCAGAGGAGGAAGAGAAACGTAAACTCGGCCACAACTTTTGTTTCATTTAGTTTTCCTTAATGAAATTTGTTTTTTGGTTGCAGTTTTAGGTTCAAAGTTATATTTATTTTTTTTATTTACTGTTTTTATTTACAATTTATTTTTTCAAGTTTCAAGTTTTTTGGTTCGAATTTACAATTTATTTTTTCGAGTTTTCAATTTTTATTTGAATTTACAATTTATTTTTTCGAGTTTACATGGAGCTGAGCCCATTTTGACCACTCTTAAAAGTGTGTCTTGTAAAATAAACACATTTCAACCAAAACTTATTGTTGTTGGTACGGAGAGCTGCCATTTTGGATGTCGAGGTCGGGGTTCTGAAATTCTTCCAACTTTCCGACTGGGATGTCCGATTTTGGGGGGCATTTCAGTTCATTTATCCTCTTCGGAAGTCGGGATTTCCAAGTTCCGAGGACAAATCGAACTCACCATTAGCACCAGAGCTGCTTGTGACAAAAGAAAACTACAAAGATGGAATTGGCTCAGGATCGGTGCTTGGTCGAAACACCTTTATTCTTCTTTGAGTGTGTACTGCCCCATTGACCGATCTCTGTAGCAATGAATACGTCACGTTGTTCATTGCTCTGATTGGTCCTAGCGTTGTCCAATAGCATGCACAGACAGTTTGAAAGACAACCGTAGATTCCGACCCGGCCGGACTATATACAGTATTTACTTATGGGGTAGCTTGTCAGGCTGTGTTTCTGGAGCTTCTGATGTTTAATCCCACAAGGAGGAGACTTTAGCAGATTGAGAACTCTCTATAAGGATAAATTCTAGATTTACTTTGTTTTTCTTTTCAGTTTATGTGACAAAACACGTGCTTTGACTCAAAACACAACGTGGTTTATTGATGTCAGTGTCAATAAACTCTAGACTTTTGTAAAATAATTATAAAATGTTTAATGTGCTTTTTGTCCTTTTATTTACACCAGAAAATTTTACTTTTTCAGTAATTTTTAGGAACGTAAATTAGTCATGATTAATTCACAACCACCCTGTGATTAATTAGATTAAAAATTGTAATCGTTTGACAGCCCTAGTTTTGAGATTCAAATATTTTTCCCCACAGAATCCAGGTCACAATGGTGACACTACAAAAAGTTTCAAACATGGCACGCTAAAATCAAATGGAAATAATGTAAGTGTAAACATGTCAGGGTACAGAAAAAAGTACAATCAATAAAAAAAAAATTGACTCTGATTCTCTTGTTGTTTTGTGCAGACATAAAGAAAGCAGAATATATAATCATCAAAGACCTTTTAAAACCTTCCAAAGAGTCAGATAAGGCTTTTTCTTAGCTTCTGATTAAAAAGAATATGTGGAGAAAAAATAACAAAATGCATCTTTCTATGGGATAAAATAGTATCACAACAGAAGAAGAGCATTTGATGACTAACAGCTGTAAACCTCAGGGTTACGTTTCCTTCTTGTGCGTCAGAATCGCCCATATGAGAGCTCCCACACTCTTCCTTTGATACTGAAGGTATTACCACAGGTCACTTGGATTTTTACTGCAAAGAAAACAGTAAAAGAACAAAAGAGGCATTTCAAAAGATTTTAATTGTCTTGAATTATCACTGCAGGGATAGAATGATTCTTTCTTTTATTGCAGCTCTAACCAATATCCAATTTAGACAGAGGTGCAGGAAATTATTTTGAGTGCTCGAAATTGGATTTTTTTTCTCTTCCGCACCCAGAAATGACTAGCCTGTTGCTCCTGGTATAAAGAATAGGTAAAAAACATATGTTGTAGTGGGTTTGCTCTCAAAAACTGCAGTTTTAAAAGAGCGACATGCATTACAAAGTGAAACGTTTTGTGCTTTTTGGAAGGTTCTAAACTTACGTAAAAGCACATGAAACACAAAAGTGCTCCTCAGGTAGTTCTCTACTGAGAACAATTCCTGTCCTTTTACTGATAGTGCTTTTCATTGAAGTACCAATGGTAAATGCAGCCCTCTTACTGAAGGTTCATGACTGATGATTATGCTTCTCATTGTTATGGAGAATAAATTGGAGGTAAAAAATAAATTTAACCCAGCTTTTCCACTGGATGCGTAAGCGAAGCATAACATAGATGCATTTTACCCGTCAGCTTGGTTACAGAAGTTTTACAGGTATTGACGTACTTTTTTTTACTAGTTAATCATCTGGAAATCTGCAAGTGACTTTTACTTTGAAAGTTTCCAGATGTTTTGCATTGCTTTTGTGCTTTGCTTCCTATCTGGCTTATTCTGAACTGCTGACCTTGACACGTTAATGAAGCGTAGCGCGAGAATAATAGACTCAAATCGTAAAAGGGATGTGTTCCTGTGCTACTGGGATGCGTCCAAAGTGCGACGCTTACGCGTCCTGTGGAAAGGCTCATTCACTTCCTGTTAGAAAAATGCGCCTAAAGGAGATGTCGCCTGGCAGACCGAGAAAGCATAACTGAGGTAGGGATTGACAAATCAGAAGGGTTTTATTGCCACATGTGTGAGCAGGTTCACCACATTAGGAAAATGTTGCGGTACTTGTTGCAAAAATTACCGCAACACCCCTAAACCTCCAATTGGAGTTTCTCAGTAGGAAAAACGAGTTGTTAACAAGCGTGCACACAGTCGCGCGTGCACACGAGCACACACACATAGCAGACTCACCACTCAGGAGAAGAGCAAACACAGAAACTGCAGCAGGCTGGAGGATTTCCTGTCCACCACGATCACTAGAAGAAAGAGGGGAGGAGGATGTTTTTTAAGGAGCCGAGCGGCTCCGAGTCGTATCGCGTCATATCGGCTGGTGACTGGCCGAGACTCAGCTGGATTTCAGTGCAATGCAGTTACGTAGTAGTACTGTACAGACATTGTCACCCTGCAGCTCTATAGCCATCAGCTGGGCCTGATTCTAAATCAATGTGGAACAGAGTTTTAACCTGGAGATGGAGATATAATTATGGTTTTGGGCTGAAATATTAAATTTTAAGTAAGTTGCACTAAACTGCCAAAATAATGATTACACGTGTCTACATATCTTGTAATGTCTTGTATCTTATCAATAAAATGTTTAATCTCAGAACAAAAGCAAAATGGAAGTGATTAAAAATATCTGAAGAAGCCAAAGAGGCAAATATGAAGATTTAAGGTGAGCAAAACCAAACAAAACACAACTACAATGTAAAATGACCCAAATTTAACAAAGAATCAACAAAGAATAGGTAAAAAGAGACCTAAATTCAGCAAGAATGACTCACAAAATGACCCAATTTAGATGCAAAATGACAAAACAGTGACAGAGAACAAAACACCCACAAGATGATGTAAAAATGTCAACCAAAACGTGCAAAATGGGTTACAAAAATAAAGAGATGCAAATTGACTGCAAAGACACCAAATTAACATATATGATAATCGAAATGGCGAGCGCACACAAGAAATACACACTGTGCCCTAAAGGTCTGTTGATTATAATCTGTCTATTAAGCGAGGCAACAGAAACTCATGCATTTATTGACTGATGGTGGCCTATAGAAAACAGGAATGTATCTGATTTGCTGCATTTCTTATGAAATACCAGGTAATACACAGAGCCGCTCAGGATGATGCTTTAGATTGTCAAAAAACACATTTAAAAGAGTTTGATGTGTTTTATAGAGATGCTAAAAGCATTGTTTTATATTAAAGCCATACTATGCAACTTTCTCGTATTTTTAAATAAGTTTCTTGAGCCAGTATGTGTTAACATGACCCTGTACAGGGTTAATGAAACGTCACTCAGACCCCCACCGCCCTCTGTGGCCAGAATACCGCATTTGCAACTTCAGAGTGGCGGACCGCTCCCTGCTGGACTTAGAAAAAGGAGCTGACATACCTGGAGCTGCAGTCTGCTTCCAGCACGTTTCCTGCATGTTTTAGATCAGTTTTACTTTTGCTTTCACTAACGAACACTAGGGGGTGCTAAAAACAAACCACAACTGCCAAGTATGTCTTTAAGTTATCTTGTTTTTTTATGTCTACTAAATTAGAGAACTACTGAATGTACCTGAATAAGTTTGTCATTAATCTCTAGGTTTTGCAAAATCTACATATTCAAGAAAGTTAATTTTTTTAGCCAAATGTGATCAAAATGAATCATGTTTTAAATTATTTTAGGAGATTTAGGCTATATTCTGTCCTTATATTGAGTTTTAGCTCATTAATAAACCCTATAGCAGTTCATAAAAACATGATTAGACATCAAACACTACACATGGTCTATTATCTGCATGATGTGAGAATATCACTGGCTGCATTCCACCAGTCACCCTGCAGGGTTTGGATAAAGTAAAAAAAAAAAAAAAGCTATTGGCTTCCAAACACTTGACTTGAATCTTCCTTTGAGGTTTCATCATTCAACATGTGAAGAAAAGAGGAGGACAGGGGCTTCTGCAGTGGCACTCTTCTCTTTTTTGCCAATACCAGCTCTTCATCTCTGTGCACCCGGGGACAGTATTAAGGTAGGAATGTTTCTTTTGTGTTTCAGACACTGTACTGACTGCCAGAATTCAAAGGAACCGATTGGAGAAGAGACGAGAACCTTTGGATGTGTGTGTGTGGGTAGAATGTGGTTGAAAGACCAATAGGAGCTCAGTTTGCTCGAGAGGACACCCACAAACTCCAGTGGGAGATGCTCTGGCTGAGATGCCTACAGATCTGGAAGCAAACAGAAGAGAAAAAAGGCAAAGGAGGAAAAAATGGAAAACATTTGCCAGTCAATTGAGGGGAAAAGGTATTAGATGTTGGGGATTAAAGAATCTGTTTACGTCCTGCTTTCTCAGAATTTAGGCGATGTTTGCGGAACGGTTGGTTCGGTTATCTTCAAGGTTTTGTTTGCAAATTAGCAGGACATTAGCACCAGAGTGGTAAGGCTTCCTGCTCAATCAGAATGCAGAAAAGCAAATATTTCACAGCTACGATTGCAGAGTTTTGCGTAAGCTGCAGTCTTCATACAAACTTTCACGTAAACAAGCTAAGAGTGACGAGTCATTTTAGAAGGTAGTGCTGCAAAACTAATAAAACTCCAAAAATCCATATATTCTATACAATATTGACTAGTAAAAACAATCATCTGCTGAGAAATTCACATGTACAACCACACAGGAACAAGTCCCTCCCTATAATACCTGTTTCCAGCCTGCAAACAAAACGCAAACCTTCACATATCTGCAGAAAAAGAGCATTAATATTTGACTTTTCTCCAAATCCCAATGTTTTCCTGCAGGTGAACAGATATGTGAGCGGGTACTGACCCACAACAGTAATGAGGAACAATGTAATCCATTCAAGGGAAGGCAAAGGGAATGGAACTCCAGCGTCCCTTTTGTGCAGTCTATAATTTATTCATGTGGATATTAACACTGTGCAAGAGAGAGAGAGGAGAAAGACTATTAATATCAACACGTTCAATGAATGAAAGAGGTGCACTGTAAAAGAAAACCAATTGACCTTCATGTAAAATAGACAAAGCTTGATGATTAGTTTGAGCTCGTTGGTCTCTGAGCTTGTAGAAAAAAATAAGTAATGCTTCATGGACCTTTTGGCCTTTTTTGTTGCCCCTAAACCCCATCAAACACTTACTCCCCACAGTTCCACCCTGAAAGTGGTACCAGTGATTAGAGCACTGATATAGCTGAGCACACAGAGTTTCTGCTCTGGTCTGCACCAGATTAATGATGACTGGGACCCATGCACCAGTGAACCTCTTCACACCAGCCCCTTTTGTAAGGGTCCACCACAGATACAGCTAATGGATGCAGACAATGAGCCTCAATGGCCCTGCAATGATGGATCTGGGGCACTCTGAAAAGCTCCACAGACAAGTTATTCCAAATACCTGTCAGCCAAACTTAGATGTGAAGTGGGAGAGGAGTGCACACATTGAAAAGGTTTGAACTTACTGGAAGTATATAATTGGAGCACACTGCTCCTTAGTGGTACTTTAATTGTACATTAAGGGAATGGATTGGGGTAAGAATTGACCCAGAAACGTCCTTTGTGCATATTCGTTTGCACAAAAATTAAGACATTTTCCTTCTTTGACAAAAACACAACAGTGGTTAACAAAGTGGGATCATAAATGGTAACACTGCCTCTTACAGGAGGAGTGTGGTACTGCAGGCATGGTTCTTAAACCACACCTTGGGATCGTACCAGTGGTGTCCCCAAGGGGTGGCCAGGGGTGGCCATGGCCACCCCGCTGGCCACTCCAGGGAAGACAAGGGTTCTTTAATAAGTCATATTAATGTTCACACAAACCATAAATTTATCTTATTTAACAAAAACCCTATAAAATTATACATTTAATGAATAAATAATCAGAATTTTAAAAAAGTATGTCGCTGCTGCTCACCATTTTCAAAACAAAAGTTTCAATCATCATAATTTTTGTGAAGTAACAACAGGGGAATTAAGCTGTTCTAAAATTTTAAAATAAATGTTGAATCAACATATAAAATAACTGTTTCAAATGTTTCTCAAATTCGATGTAAGTGTGTTGGACGCATATTATTATTATTTTTTTAATGAAAATTAATAAAGGAGCATTTATTGCATCACCACAGGCTAAACCTTCCCAGAGTTACCATGAGGATTAATTTAGTGTGCCACCCCAATATTTTCTCAGGCCCCATGGCCACCCCTATGAAACTTTTCTGGGGGCGCCACTGGTTCGTACACCTCTGTCTTAAACTTCACCAGCAAATACCCCTCAGCAGACAACAGCTCATCCAAAGGAAAGGTCCTGTTCTGGTTTGGTACTTCAAAAAGTATCAGCCACAGGTGCCTCTGCTCCACCACCCCAGATATCATTCGCCTGCCCCAGAAAATGCTCCAGAGCAGAGACAGATAAAGAATTTAATTTGTGTTGACTCTGACCTCATTCAGAAGAGGTGTCATTTCACTCTCCCAGGTGGAATATGGGCTCCAGATTCTGCCAAGGACATAGCCGGTAACTTTAAAAGCATGTTAAGGAGCAGTGAGATGTGCGGTATGGGAGTGTAGAGGGGTCTTTAATGCCCATAGTTGTGGGATTGGGTAAAAAAACTCAAAATAACTTTAGGACCAAACCAGTGCAACCCAAGCTCCAGGCCTGGTAATGACCAAGCATCATTTATCAAGTCTTAAAGGTCAAGGTCAAAGTCCAGCATTTCATTGTCCTACTGATAATCTGATGGTGCCTCCTGAGCGATTCTTTTATGAATCAGCCAAGATTCAAGAGAGTACTTTGATCAAATGCCACTGTTGTTGGGCTCAAGCAGAGCCGGGTTCCCCACCTTGAAGACTTTGTAAATCCTGACTTGCAACAGCACCTCTGAGCATTCGTGAGCTGATCACTCTCAGGTTTCACCAAGTCTCTGCTGGCATAGACACTCCCCGGGCAGATGGAATCGCTTTATCCTGCTCCTCAGAGCAAACACAAGACTTCTGCTTCACTTGAATTAGATTAGTGCTCACAGTGAAACAAAAATCTGTGCTCACATACTGAAATAGCAGAGAAGGCTGAGCTCCTTTTACCTCAGAAGAAGGGGATCAAATTTGGCAATGATGTCACACCCAACCTAACCAAGTTCTAGATGCAAATCAGAAAATCTGTGAGGATAATTTTTAGAAACAAGTTTCGTGCTTTCAATCATTGTAGCAACACATTCCTGAAAGAATACAATACTGCATGTGCAACGGAGTAAATAAGATAAATAGGTTTACTGCCATGTGAGAGTTAGTTAAGAATCTCAAACTGTCTGAGGCGAAATTAAAACAAAGAAAACTGAACTTCTTTCAAGTTTGCAGAAAACTTATGGGCTTTATGTAAATTTACAGGATTACTAGGTTTCACATGACGTAGCGTCCATGTCATCAAATGCACCAGATGGATGTCAAGAAGTTGCCGCTGCTGCACAGGTCCCTATTTACTCTGTTGATTTGGTGTTAAAATGCCCAAATTCTGTGCGGTCTACGGTTGTTACAATCGCTCTAGTCAGGACAAAGACAAACGTTTTTTGGGGGTCCTGAAAGTAGTGCGCCACAAAGGACTTATTTAAAAAAAAAAACGTACTGAAGTGTATCATAATCTCCGGCTAAAAACAGGAGGAGCTGAAACAGACAATGCTAAAGTTAGCAGTGATCACTTTCTAACAGGTAAGGGTTTACTAAATGTTTTATAGCATTTTATTGAACACAGCCATAAAAAGGGCAGGTAAACAGTTTGATACTGTTTTCATGTGTCCGCACCGCAAATAGCTTTCAGAGTGCTAATGTTGCTAGCAGTTAGCTTAGTGTTGTAACGTGGCTTTTTTTTACCTTATTAAAAACAAACGTACCAGAAATTTAGATTTAAAAGGGCATAATAAATGATTTACAAGTAGATCCTAGTGCGTAAACATACTCGTTGTTAGCAATAGCAATAGCATTATTATCATGAGCTAAATAGCACAACTCACTACTTACCCGAGCAAAAACAAGACGACAGTCATTTAGAGCTTCTCAGGATCACCCAACCTGAAATAAAATAGTTGTAGGCTTCCAGGCTTGCTTTACAGTGTTAATATGAGGTATGCAGCACAAGAAAGTTTGTTATGCCGATCGCTTCAGCGCTGGGTAAATCCTCCAGAGTGTAGGGAAAGTCTGATTTTTTTAAACTATATGGGTTGTGACCTAAGGAAGATGAATTTTTTGCGATATCACATCTGTGCCAGCCCATTTAAAGCCTTAGTATACTCGCTTTCGTCCATCACGCCGTGTTTTGTAGTGTCGCGCGACTTCCGGGTCACATGAGTGAAACCCAGCAATTCCTTCCCTTCCCTGGAAAAGGGAATTCTTTACAAAGATAAGAGCATAAACGGGAGAATTGAGAGATATATTTTTTCAAGAGAGCGTTGAATTTGGAGGATTTTTCATTAGGACACATAAAGATGGAATATCCAATAATATGTGTGTTGTAGAAAAGAAATGGACCAAAAAGGAGTAAAAATGAACATTTAGATACTACAAAACCCTCTTTAACAGATCAAAACATTCTGTTTTTCAAAGTAAGTTTTTTAATTAGTTTTTAATTTTAGATCATTACTTATAGCAGATGTAAACAAATTCTAAGCAAGAGAAATAATTACAAATTCTGGTTGTTTAGTTTTGGTCTAATTGTTATCAGAAAGTTAAGTCTAAGGTCAACTGAGTTAGAAAAGAAAAGCCAACCAAAAAAAATCTGTAACTCTTTTAGATTAAATAAATCTAAAACATTAAAATGACTCGAGCACCAACTTTAAGACAAACATTTTAACTATGTTCATGTAGAACTCAGTCACTTCTGCTTAATTCTTCATAGTTCTTCATTCCAGAGTACATCCATTAGAGTTGTCAGCCTAATTCTGCCTGCATCTCTTTTATAAAACAATGCCGCCAATTTGCCGCAACGCCGAGGCGGCATCTGGGAACGTTTAGACGTTTATAAGAGCTCACACCGTGGCGGTAATGTGGCGCAATCGTGTCCTTTTTATAAAAGATTACGTAATGGCGGCATAAAGGGGGTATGGGGGCGGTCTCTGCGCTGTTGTGGACTTCCGTTTATCTTGGACATAACTTTCTTTTTATTGTGATCGAAGCCGCGCTCGTTAAGTTATTTTTAACAATCCGCTCCTAAAGTTGTCTGTCCTCCCCAGGCCATGTGAACTGCCAGACGATCTGAGCTCCAGCTCTAACGAAGAGAAGCTCCAGGAGCTCTGCATCGCTCCAGTTTATCATCTCAGCTGGTTCTGTTTAAAAAAGCTAAACTTTGTTTGTTTACTTTCATTTTCTACAGTGTCCGGCCGGAGCTCTGCATTAATTCATCCCGTGATCATGACACCTCCCTCTGTTGTGCCAAGGCGTAATGTGCATTCACAAGTGCGATATTGCAGTAATATTACTATCAAGCGCGTCAGCACAAAAGCCGCAAAATTCCCGCAACGTCATGCCTCTTAATATCGTTGTGGTAGTATTACGCTGATTTGCCGGCATGATGTGTTTTATAAAAAGGGCTACTGTCCTATGACTGAATGGTGTCACGTCTATATTACTGTACAGGAATGCAGATCCCACCCATAATACTCTCCACCCCAGCCAGCACACATTGGTGGGTCCCATATGGAATTTATATGGGCAAGCTGTATGGGTCCCACCAGGGTTTGTCCGCAGTTTCCATGGTGGCCCCATGAGGGTTTGCCCGTGTTTGTGTCAAACCCTCTGAAAACCCATGTGGGGCCCGTTAACATTTATGTGGGCAAAAATCATTCTGGGCAAACCTCCATGTGCTTGCCCATATAGATCCCATATGGGGCCCACCTATGTGTGCTGGCTGGGACAGAGATGGGGAAGTTTGGAATTTTGTTTAACATATACTAATGAATGAATCTCAGATTGCTTTTGTCTCTATCTTTAGCTGCTAGCTGCCGCGCCTCAGGTACTAACCTAAAGACTGAACACATTAAGGCTGGAGCAGTTGTGGTACAGTTAAACTATGGCTTTATGTACACATTACAAAGCTATTTCCTCATTTTAGTACAGTATAAGTCTGATTAATGGATCGTGACTGCGCCTCCCCCACACATACACATTTCCTCCCCTGAGCTGCAGAGTCAGAGAAACGTTGTGATGATGTGTTTTTTACAGCGCCCTCCTCCAGCCCCTCCCCATTCATCACACCCCGTGTTCTCTTCAACTCACCAGCTTTGATCATCCTGTGATTGTTTGCTCAAGACGGTCATAGCTCTCCCTTTCTCTCCCAGTCATTTCCAAGCCAACGGTCTCGCACTGACCTCTGGGACCACGGAGGAAGGGAAATCAACAATGGACTCCATGTGCCAAGCAAGGCGGAGAGCTGTGCTGGGAGTTGCTAATAACACCGACTCATAAGTGACCGAGATTCCGGTTAGAGTGTTGATAATCGTTACTTACATGTCTGGCAGGAGTTTAGGGCTATAAATCTAATTTTGGCTTCATCTTCCAAAGTCTGTCTCAGAAATAAGTCTTCCCAAAACATAATGTAAACATTGATGTATTGGGTGTCTTGTTATCTTTGTTATTGCCTTGGGTGTTAGATTATTTGACTGCCAAGGAGAGATGTGAGGCACAGAAATAATTATTTGTCTGTCTGGCTGCTGGTCAGTAAGATAACGCAAAACCTGCCAAGAAAAATCTAAAATTCTCCAAGCAAACCAACGGCGATGATGGACGTAGGCGAAGAAATGAGACGTCAAGTCTTTGGTGCACAAGTGATGAAAGACAGAGCAAAGTCTTTGGCTGTGAATGTGCCATTTTACTGCTTTTGAATTCCTCACTTATGATCATTTTAAGCAACAGGGGGGTGAAGTGTCAGTCTCCGTTTTCATGCCTGCTCTTACATTTATGGATTACAGGCTGAAGCACGGAAAATGCAGTATCCAATTATGTTTTTCTTTTTCAAAATGACACCTGGTGACGTATGCTTGCACAGCGACAATGTTTACTCTTTTTTTAGTCGCCGTGGATAAACACCAGCCCCCCCCTGCAGAAAGCTTCTTTTTAGAGACGTTCTATTTGTGTTCCTGTCCAAAGGTTCATGGTCACTCTGTGCACACAGCGTGAGGAAAATACAGCCGATAGTGAGAATGAAGGAGGAATGACAGATAAAAAATGTCACATTGACTCCAAAACTTTATCTTTATCTTCTGCTGTCAAGCACACATGGTGACAGACGGATGAGCTCCTCTCAGATACATTAACACCATAAATAAATCCATCATTATGCAGCCCGTCTTACTGCTCAGGTGTCACTGGAACCTGGATCAACATTACTTCTCTCTCTCTTTTTTTTTGTCCGTCTCCGATTGGAGGATGGCTCTATTTGGAGTCAGGCAACACCGACAAGAAGATTTCTCATTTTATCTCACAAACCAGTAACATACAGTGGGTATGGAAAGTGTTCAGACTCCCATACATTTTTCACTCTGTTATCACTTAGAGGTCCCTCGTGCATTTTTTTGTGCAGGAAGTGTTTTTTTGTTTTTTTTACAATGCAGATTTTTTCTTTATAAAACCTGACATTAAAGCAGTATTCCGTGAGATTGCAGTTATATGGTCTCTGTCGCCCTCTAGAGGCTTGCTGCGTAACGTCACTGTCGTAACATTAAATCTCTCTCTCGGGCAAAAGTGGCATGTTTACATTCCTAATGTCAGGCAAAACAACGAAAACAAACTTTTCCACCTCCACACATTGAATAAATAGTTTTATCAGAACTGTATAACAACTTTATGCCCGACCAAACACAATAACCCTGGTGAAATCATTTATTACTTACCTAGCCATTAGCAGCACGGCTAGGTTAGAGTCCGTAGTTCATGCCGTTCTTTCTAAAAGAGCTCTCCGGCGAGGAAAAGACGGCCCAATAATAACTCTGGTCTTTGCTCTTGCTCTATCACGTTCTTCTTTTCTTTTCCTAGATTCCTCTGATACGGGATTTCTAGCTTTCTTTGGTGAATCTGCCGCTGCTACAGCGAGTCTACATTATACAATTATGGCAAGCCAAAGGGATAAAAAAAAGCACGTTCTAAACTCGCAAGTCAAAACGTTCGTTCAAGACGCGCGTTTTGGCGGACATAATGCTCGCTTTTAGAACACGTGAGTTTTTGCCCCCATTGGCGTCAAAATGCGCGTTCAAGACGTGCATTTTGGCGGACATAACGCGCGTTTAGAGCGCGTGCTTTTGTATCACTTTGGCTTGCCATATTCTGCCGTAAAACGACACCCAGTCAGTACTTCCGTCGCTACCCGATGCACAAAAATTGTATAGCGCAGTAAACAGACGTGGGACCCCCCAACACTATCACAGGTATGAAAATGAACATAATAGATAATACTATGATGCAAAAACTTTACAAAAAAGCATAATTTTAAGGTGTAAAAGTTGCGGAATGTTGCTTTAAAGGGGTTAAATCTAAAAAACACACATATTTTATTATGTTTTGTGGGTGCTGAAACCAAGGATGGAATCTGTGTAAAAAATTTGACTTATGAAACATTATATAATTTTAATTACACCTTTTTATCAGGGACGTTTTTTGTGCTAAGGGTCCCCAATGTTGCTTTTTTAAGGGACCTCCATGGGTTATATTGCAGCCGTTTGCTAAAATAAATTAAATTAATTTTTTTCCTCATGAATGTACACACATCACCCCATATTGACAGAAATATGCAGAATTTTAGAAATGTATTAATTCTGTACCCACTGTCACTGCAGTAAAAAAACATGGCTGGGTGTCTTTTTAGCAGTTTTCATTCCTTTACAGACACAACATATGGCAAATGAATCACATGCCAAAGAGGACACTCCCTAAAAAAACATGTATAATTTCATTTTCAAATCTTTTTTAGAGAAAAGAAGACAAATTGTGGCTTTTACCGAAGAAAAAAAATCCCCTTTTATCTTGAGGGACATTCGTCTACCAAAGAGCAGAAAACAGACATGTCATTTAAAATGTCAACAATTATGCACCTGGAGTTGAAGTATGGATCTGCGAGCCCCTCGTCTAAACCCAAATGACTTTCATATTGATATTACGCAGTAAAACAGCAACTGTGAGAAAAGACCTTGATTGTTTTCAATCCATTATAACCCATGGATTTTGTTGACATTAAAGCTAGAGGGCAGGTAGCAACGGCGGTCATAAAAGCAGGAAATAAATCATTTTCACTCTTAAGAGAAGTTGGTGCATCTGCGTGAGTAATTGTGTAAAATAAAGCACAAATCTGGCAGGGAGCATATGGCTGCTCTGCCAGTCGTACTTTCACAGTTTAGTTAGTGCCAGAGCGGATTTCTAACACGCCATGTGCTCCGATTGTTCTGCATTTGCTGCTTTTGGAACACAATGAAGTAAGAAAAAAGGAAGAAACAAAATTGTGCAGGGAGGACGTCGTCCTCTTGGTGTACCTGAGATTCTCAAAGATTTGTTCAACTAAGCGGAGAAATATGTACAAGGGAAGTTGTTTGGTATGTTATGGAATATTTGACATATTCCGGCGGTTGATCCGTACCGTATCTGTCTCTCTGAGTGAAACATTGTGTGCTGCTTTACAGTTTAGCTCATTTTCTATTCATTGATTCAATTGGCTGCTAGTTAGCTTAGCATCACACATAAATAAACGTATTTAGAGCTGTAACACTTATCTGCACCCTTCTGGCAAAAAAAAGATATGGAAATGGAAACATTTATCATGCTTTTGTATTCTGAAAGTGTTCATTAAATAACTTCATCCTGTTTCAGAAAATTCAGTTTCAGGGTTTTTGTTTGATTTTGACAAGAAACCGGAGATTCTCTTGAAATCTTTTAGAAGTATTGCCAATGTTTAAACCTTTTTATGAAAACATTTCAGCTTTTTAAATCTAATTACTCTGATATTCAAGTTTATTTATGAGTGGAGAAGATTGGAGAAGTCTACAAGTAGAATCTACAAGCGGAGCCATGTTAGGGTGAGGGAACGCTGCAACAACCCAAAGACTTGCAGTCAAAGGAATCCTGAGGTGAAGAGTCTGAATTTTCAAACACATTTATTTTTAGCATTAAAACTCATCCATGTATTGTTCGATAATGATATTCTATTCTTTAATTCCTCCGGTGTATCTAATCATTAGTGTTGTTTCCTGTGCAGAAGTTTGTTTTTGTGACTGTGGATCAGAAGAAGACAGTTTGGCATGAGAGTTGTTATTAGGCATGGGCCTACAGCTGCAATAGCTAGTGCCAGACAGAAAATAAATAATCAGTGATTAACACTTCAGCAGCCGCCGTCGTTAGAGGTCCAAAGGCTTTAAGGTACTTCAACTTCTTCTGCTGGATTTCCTAGAAAACACATTTGAAATATAAACTTTTGATATGTTGTTAAATTAATAAAATAAAATAAATAGAGCTATACTTTTACTCCTGATTATAAACTTGAAGTTGGTTTGCAGCCAGTGGCGGATCTAGAACGTTTTACGTGTGGGGGGTGGAGTGGGGGGGGGGCTGAAAATCCCCTACAGTCAACAAAACATCCACAAAAATCACTTTGAAACTATTCGCATCACTATTTCTTCTAAAAAACTGTGACAATTTAGATACAAATAATAAAAACGAGAGATTTAAAACTAAAGAAAACAAATTCAGAAAAAGAACTTCAATCACTGTACAGGACTGATTTCAGCCATCACTTTTAGAAGAGCTTAAAGACAAGTTCACTTGTTTTTTAAACACATTTGCAGTGGTCTCTAGTATAAATAAATGCCTTGTGAGTGGATCTCTGTGGGAATAAAGCTCTGGCGCTCCTGTTTCAGGAACTAGAAGTGAGCCAGAGTAAAGGGGAGCTGAAGACGGCAGGATTTGGAGTCTTAAATCTTGATATTATTGTATCTCACCTCTGATTGGCTGACAGCAACGCTACTCTACTACTGACTGCATTTGCTTTGCAGTATTGAGGTTTTATCTCCACAAATAACACAAGTCTGAAGGAGTTCTGCCATGTTTTGAAGTTGCTAATGCTAACGTTAGCTTCTACTAGCCGAGGCACGCTCTGCTCTCTCCTGGACGTTAAATCAACAACAGCCTTTTTCTGTCGCGAGCCAAGATCGGTGAGTCCGTGAATGTAAACTTTCAGTGTGACGTAAATTTGAGGGGCTTTTCTAATCTGATCTAATCGTTTAACCTGCATGTTAAACTCAGTCTGATCATATTTCAAAAATAAGAAGTAAAAACAATTTTTCTCAGTGAACTTGGCCTTTAAAGTAGCTCTCCAGAGTATTTCTTTTATCTAATGGCACCATCTAGTGGCTGACAAGCGTATCACACCAATAGTCGGGTCGACTCGATAATTTAGGATGGCGACCGATGGTAGATGGGGGGTGGGGGACAAGGATCTACAGCTGGGGGGTAGTTGCCCCCCATTTCCTACGTGTAGACCTGCCCCTGCTCATGGATTTAAAATGTTTTTTTTTGGGGCATTGTTTTTTCTTTAATACACCCTGCAGTGACAAACAAGATCAGCCGCATAAATGTGGAGGTAATGATGGTGGAACTACATTTTTCTGTTGTGTTAAATCTTGGAAAATTGAAACTAATAACCAATCAAGTGATTTTCTCAGTAGATAGAAAAAAACAAGGATTTTCGCGTTTCAGTAATAGCTTTATTAAAAAATGTTTTACTTAAATTTATCATTTCCACACTAATTCAAATGTATCTTCATGACAGTTTATTGTAATGTAATTTCATATTAGTCCATGTTACCATAACAAGCCACTAAAGTTGTTATCAGTGATTGTTTTAGGCACAAGTAAAGAATAAAATAATTGTTTAATGTAAAAATGTAAATGTGAGACTATGTGTGTGTGTGTGTGTAAAGTTTTTTGTTGTTGCTTTATTCTATCAAAGGCAATCACTAGTTTCATCCTGATGAAGTAAAAAAAAAACAAGAAGCCATTTCTGAGAAATTGATTTAGTTTCTCCCTCGTCACAGAGATCAGTTCCAGGTAAATTAACACCAGTTGTTCCTAATAATTACTTCTCTGGGTTAGAGAGGAAAGATGTTTGTGTGTCCAACTTCATCCTGTCTTTCACATAAAAGTCATAAATTAATAAGAAAAACATGACAAGAAGATATTTGATTGCATTTTGATTGAAATATATTAAAACATCTGTAAGATATTAAATTGGGTTATAATTAAATTACACTGAGTTCACTTCATTAGCTTTAAATTAAAGTTTCTGTACAGTGTAGAAAGGTGATTTTTGTTTTCAAACAACATAAATATTGTGTTCTGATTAGAAAATTAGGGATTTGGCTTGTTACCAGATTCTTGGTGCTAAACGGTGGAAACTCACTGATGGAACCACTGAACATAAACAAACTCCACACTTCCATAATTCTCTCTATATGTGACTTTTCTGAACACAGCTTTACTGCACAACTGTATTAGGACCTGAATCAGTATTTATATAATTATTATTATTATTATTATTATTATTATTATTAATAATAATAAATTAAACAGGTCTGCAGGACAAATGGTGGCAAAAGTCTTTAAAACAGGCTCAGCTCTGAACATCAGTAGTTAAATTCAGAATAGATTTTAAGATCCTCCTTCTCACATATAAAGCTCTTAATAATCAAGCTCCATCATACATCAGTGATCTGATTGTTCCATATGTTCCTAACAGAGCACTTCGCTCTCAGACTGCAGGTTTACTGGTGGTTCCTAGAATATCTAAAAGTAGGATGGGAGGCAGATCTTTTAGCTATCAGGCTCCTCTACTGTGGAACCAGCTCCCAGCTTTAGTCCGTGAGGCAGACACCTTGTCTTGTTTTAAGACTAGGCTCAAAACCTTTCTATTTGATAGGGCTTATGGTTAAATTCTGATGTTAGCCCAGGTTTAGACGAGTGGGGAGCAGAGGGAGGTGTGTACAGCGGGGACTACAGTCGTTAAAGACTTTTCTCCCTGGCCCTGCCTCCCACATGCCTCCATCTAAAAGGCTAGGTTGTCCTGAGTTATCTCTGTAGTTATGCTGCTATAGGCTTAGACTGCTGGAGGACATACTGACCACTTTCCACACTCTGCTACTTTCTTCTACCACCACTCTCTAATTGCATTATTTCCTGTTATTTCAGCTGTTAACTTTATTTTCTCTCTAAGTGTTTTTCTCCCCAGAAGAAGCTACACTGGCGTTCTGCTGAGCTGTGGTGGCCTCATGGAGGGGGCCATCGGCTGGCACAGCTGCTGCCAACCACTGAACATTCTCCCTCTCCTGATATTACATCTCACTTTCTTTAACATAGAATGTGCTACTATTAGTTCACCTATTGAATTAATTATAGATTCACTCAGATAAAGACAATAAAGTTTCTCTTACTAAATAGAACTTCTACTAAGAAATCACAGTGTAGCCATAGAAACACTACTTGATATATATGGTGTGTGTGTGTGTGGGGGGGGTGTGCCTGCTCTGTCTTCTCAATCCCCAGTGAGTCGTAGCGGATGGCTGCTCATACTGAGCCAGGATCCTCTGGAGGTTTCTTCCTGTTAAAAGGGAGTTTTCCTTCCCACTGTCACTACATGCTTGCTCAGTATGAGGATTGTATCAACACACTGACACTATTCAGTGTCTTGATGCAATCTGCTGGGTTCCTTATATAGGAAACGTTTTTACTGATTGGCTTAATGAACTGAACTGTATTGGAATGTTTACTTTGTGAAGTGCCTTGAGACGACTCTTGTCGTGATTTGGCGCTATAGAAATAAACTGAATTGAATTGATAGCTGCAACAGAGAATCAGCAGCAGTTTTTAAACAAGGAACAACAAAAAGATGAACCTGGACAGTCAAAATCCAATAAACAGAAGATAGAAATAAAGTATTATCACTCCTAAAAGATCTAAGTGATAACTCAACCACAGCTCCTGGAATTGCTAAAAAAAAAATCAATAATAATAATAATAACTGTCCGATGGTGTTTATCATTGTATTTTGTTGTTTTTTGTGTCTCTTTCATTAATTTTATATCATGATCTGTTAACTTTTGTTTAATAAAGGTGTTTTATGTGTTTGTTTTCCTGTCATTTATTTTGCATTGGACCTTTTGCGTTGTTTTTTTATGCCATAAATTTATGTGAAATATTAAGTTTCTTGCTCTAGCATCACATTTGTCAGTCTGTAAAGTTTATATTTAATCTTCATTTGCTACATTAAGCTAGCTTAAGATGTCTATTTGTGACATTTAGAGCAATACGAGTAATTGAAGTTATTGTGAGGAGTCTTCTGATCTCCTTTAGCATTGTTTTCTCTCACTGCCTTCAGCGCAGGTCGCTCCTTTCTTCCTGCCGCTATCTGCACCTTTTCAGTGTCAGATTCACGAAGCAAGCAGTGCTAATGAAAAGCTGGCGCAAACATGCTCATGAAGTGTAGCAGGTTGGAGCAATTAGTACTTGTTTAGTGTCTGATCACACCACACAAACTGAGGAGGAATACTGCAGGGACAGAAGTGGCGGAGAGAAAGATGAGGTGCAGGTCTTAAGGGATGAAGAACAAAGTCAGTTTCAAAAACAAAACATCCAGCTTTGTTAAGCAAACATAGACCAGTTTATGGACTCTTTAGAGTCACTGGTCTTCCCCAGGATGCTGATTTACTGAATGCATGATACAGTTTTTTTAAATGAGTTGAAACTTCCACACATATGAGTGATTTAAAACTAGAAACTCATTTGCTGAAATATGTTCTTGCTTTTGTGTCATTGGTGCTGAATGTTGCATCTGATTCCAGCCGCAGAGGCCAGAATCTCTGATTCCCATTTCTCCCAGTTCAGACCAAGCATCAGGACCTGGTAGGATGGAAAAAGATGGTTCACTTCATAAATAAGCCAGTGGTTAAAGCCATACTATGCAACTTTCTCATATTTTTAAATCATTTCTTGAGCCAGTTTGTGCTAAAATGACCCTTTACAGGGTTAATGAAATGTCACCCAGACCCCCACCGCCCTCTGTGGCCAGAATACCGCACTTGCAACTTCAGAGTGGTAGGCTGCTCCCTGCTGGACTTAGAAAAAAATTCAGTTGACATGCCTAGTGCTGCAGTCTGCTTCCAGCATGTTTCCTGCATGTTTTAGATCATGAACACAGCTGATTTGTTTGATTTAGTGATGAACCGCTCCTGTAGACACTAATGAAGGCTGAGGAGACATTTCAGCAGTTAGAGTAAGGTGTTAAAAAGA